>PNEQ01029623.1:0-22876 GCA_003012365.1 Medauroidea extradentata | reverse complement strand
TTAGCCATTTTGGGAGGCCCGAAAATCATATTTAAAACACGCGTACCGAAACTTTGAGATTATGGCGTCATACACTGACGTGTGTGTTCTTTTCGTAGAAGAACCATTTTGAAGCGCGTTGAGTACTTCCGTCAAAACATGAATACTTGCAACTTGCTGCGACGCATTCCAAGCGAGGTAGGGAACCCCTTCAACTTGTGGTTGTCCTCACACTGTGGCCTCTGGGCATGCCACAAAGCGCATTCTTTAGTAGAAGGCCGGAGTCTTTATACTGTAGCAACGTGGCGTGGTGGACCTGTTACCGGTCGCTCAGTGGTTGCTCTAGTCTGTGCAGACGTGTACACGCCACTACAGGCCCACACACAATTGAATACTTTTAACATTTCACTTTTCTTTTCTGTTACTTTAAGTATTTCGTCAATTCACAACACAAACGTAACGACAGATAGAAAACTTTCCGAAAAAAATTTTTAACCCAAATATTGTGATATATATTATTATAGTTAGGGACCCCTGACTTTCGCGAAAAGAATATTGCCTCACTTTGTTTCAGTGACTTATGTGCACATCTGCAGTTCTGCTTCATGGTTATTGGCAGCGTGTCTTTGTGAAGTGATGTCTCTCATTTGACTTCGCCAATCACAATAACGTTGCTACAACTTCACAAGTCTGTGAATTGACAGTAACACCCCAAGACACGTCAGAGCTAAGACGTCCAATCACTGTTTATAAAGCAGAGAAGCAGGTGTGCACGTAAGTTACTGAAACAAACTGGGGCAAAATTATTTTCGCGAAAATCAGGAGTCCCTAGTTATAGTATATTTGCCATAAAAGTACACCACGTAAATATTCCTAAAACACGCCCAATAACAACGTTATTTTTTAATTTTTTTTATAATATTTTGCAGAACAAAAGCAACGCTGTCTATTGACGAAACCGACAGTTCATTTACGAATACTTTCATAACGCCATTTATAAGATTTTCCTACTACTTTTAAGACACACGTTACACATTTTTCATGAAATTCCAATGCTGCAGGATAAAACAATACTCAGTTTTTTTTTCCATTTTAACACACATAATCAGCTGGTACATCGCGAACGGCCATCTAAACTTTGACTTTACATTTTCAGTTAATCGTATACACAAAGTCAAGGCTGTATTACTTTTGCTTTGGCGATGCCATTGTGTTAGACTCCATAAGAAGCCATGCATTGAAAGCAATCGTAAAGTCAAATGTTAAAGCCAAATGCTGAAGCAGCGTTGCCACATTTAATACCCTAACTTTTACTGAAGACGGCCTTAGTTAAGGTCATCACTCGACATGTAAATTTGATTATTAAAAAAAACTCTCCATTCGAGATATGGGACGTTACAAGTAATTAACGAATGTCGGTTTGCAAACCTTTTAATTAGCGACGCCAACCACCTAAATAACCCGTAGTAAAATGCGAGGCTTACAATGATGACAAGGGGGGGGGGATGATGATGCGCGGACTTCCTGTCCGTCTGTTTGATGGACCACTGCCGCCATGAACGATGTGACGAAAGATGAATGCTTCTTAAACGTGCCGACATTGAAACCAATTACGATCTTCATTTTTTTTATGTTCACAACTGCGCCGCCCATTAAGACGGTAAGAAATTTTCGTATCACTACAAACAAGCATTTAAATATCCGTATATAAAAATGAATGACAGTCTGTTAGTAACGTAAGCGCTCCTGTATCCTATACCATTCATCCGATTGCGCTGGGTGAGTTGCTGTCGGTGCTCATGCAAAGGTTTTTGCGTTTTTTGTTTTAAGAGAGAAAAGGAGGGGGGAATGGAGGATGAGGGCAGAACGGGGCACCCAAAAAATGAAATAGGCATTGCATCGTAATGCTGGTATAGCTAGTTTACAATAAATCCTTGTAAATATACAAGCACAATGCAGTAACAGCTTGTAGGTTGTTGGCAGGTAGGCTGCAGATTGTCAGAACTGTACAGTCTTGATGATGAGGCTACTAAGCCTTTGAGGATCACTCACTAACAAGCAGCACCTCCAGACCATCTTGTCAACGTAAATTAATACACAGCCCTGTACAGGTCTCTAATACTTCCACCCTGCGTGGCGACAATATACGAGTTGCCACTGAAATGCATCAATGTCACTAACAAAGTCAGTCTGTATGTCGGTAAACAATTTCTGCGTATTTCCAACAAATTTCTTGTATATTATACAAGCTTTGTAGAGTCACTAAACAAATGTTTAATCTTACTTTTTTTACCTCTTTTATCTTTAATTCACCTACGAAAACGTTCGTAAAATACGACATCCGCTGAAGTTGCTATTGGTCAACATTGAACACTCGAGTCATTACTTTCTTATGTGTTTTGACTAATTTTAACAAATAGAAAAGTATATTCGCAACCAGAACTTAACAGATGTGTAACGTAAAAACACACTTCATACATACGTACGTACACTAAGTGAAGGTTGTGAAACCAACACTAAGTAGGTAGTAGTAAGAACGTGAGAGTAATAATTGAATTTTTGAAAGGTTTTTCGTACTTCTTTTATTTTTCTTGTCGTAAATATATTTTCTATGTGTTAATCAATATTACTAATGACTTTTTTTTATCTATTACCGGTATTTCACTATAATAAGATCAACTTTCACTCACCTCAAAATTATAACAGCCGTGGATGTAATTCCAATAGTCTAACGTATTCGTACGTAGGTATGCTAAGTGTGGTTGTGAATCAACCTTTACGATATCCGTTATATTTATTGTATTAGCTGACTAATACATTTTTTAACAATTAAATGAATAGTTTTTTATGCAAGTACAAACTTTGTTTTTATTCAATCTGCTCGTACAAATCTGCTTGTAAAATACTGAATAGTACAGAAGTTGTGTTTCCTTAAAATGATAATGCATGTTCATAACTTTCCACCTCGCATTACGTAACAGTAGGCGTTTACGAAAAACCACTTGGTTGACGCAGCTAAAGTTAATGAGAAACGAATTTTCAGAACCAGATATGTCAACTTTATTTAACTTTACAGGCGAGCGAACAAACTGATATGTAGCGTTACTGACGAAAATTAAATATGGCAGGTTTATTGGTAAACGTAATTTTACTAGTTGAAGTATTGTTTATACCGTGAAGTATGTTAATGTTAGATTTCGTTTGTTGTCAAAGAACCAATTTCGTTCATGTAACCATCACTTGAAGAACTAATTTTATTTCTACACGAGATTTTAATGACTAGCTATTGACCTCTGCTCAGGTCTAGCTAATTTATTGCGGTTCTTAAAAAAAGTTGACAAATTTCGAAGTTAGAATTTTTGCCAAACATTATACACTATGTTTACAAACAAAGAGTTAAGTTGCGTGTGTTTTTTCAGAATTCGTGGTAAAAGAAATATAAAAGCAACAGATAAAGTAATCATGTGGTCATTTAATCACACATATATATACATATATAACTCATAACTGGGCCAAACATATATAAATATTTCTTCTCGGTGCTTTTGTAGACTCAAAAATACCTGATCCATTACGGGTCTGCATTTCATTGCGAATTACTAATGTGTATACTGTAATGTCAGTTATAATAACGTATTGTGTGTTTGTGTGTGTGAGTTCTGAACTGTTGTTTTTTAATCGATTTGCTACTGCCATTTCTTATATTTTTGCACTCACGTGTCTTGTTAATCGATTTATTAAATACACTAAGAAAATAGCTACTTTTACATATGATCACCGATGTGTTTCGATAGTGGAAAGTATCGACACATTTTCTGAGCAGCTATCATCGGCACAAAACCAGTCATTTGTCAGTGAATAAAATTCCCAGAAATTTTTGTTTTTCACGATTACCTATGAAAACATGCATATTAGGTGAAGCCAGAGCATAGTCGTGTAATCAAACATTCACTTCTATTAACACCACTTCAAATAACAGCAAAACAATAACACAACTTCTGAAAAATCTCATCTGATCAAACGTGCTTGAAACGAAGGCAGTATAAATGAAAACACCAGTTTATGAATTTATACAGTTGGTTGAAACAAAGATCGTTGATATTTGAAAGCTAACCAAGTATTGTATATGCTGACAAATCCAGTAACATATTGATTGTATATTGCATTGTCCTGTCGTCATTTCTTTATCGGCAGTTTTCTCAATTGTAATGCATATTATATACATACGTAACACTACCTTACCAACTCATAAATTGGTGTTGTCCTTTGTTCAGCTAATCACAGCATAAGTATTTTTATATATTAACTTTTACACTTATTTATTTATATTTTATATTTTATCTATATTAAATGTGTGTGTGTTCGAAGCACGTTACGTAAAATTACGTTTAATGATGTTTCTGTCAAAATAACACATAATTTTAATTAGACTTATAAAAATTAATTGCTGTTGCAACAACGTAGTAGTTATAAATTTGTTGAAACCGCTCCATCGATAATCAGTGAAAATATTCACTGACAACGATTTTGTACGTACGTGTATTATAACGTCTTTATTACATGCTATGATCAGTTTCCTATCGCTGTATCGATTAATAAAGAAACTTTTTTTTTAGTTTTGGTGTCTAGAGAAAATGTTCGTAAATTGTCGAAAACATATTTCTTGAGCATTTTTACAAGTATTATTTAATTTGGTATTCAAAACGCTCACAAATCTTAAACCTCTTCGACAATGAGTAGATGCAGGATGGGCGTTTTACAGTTTTAACAAAAATATACTGCATTCTTTTGTTTTTTCCGATTTCCGTACTTATGTTTAATCCCAGTCCACTTTTTCACGAGATGTAATAGGTATAGAAATGGACAAGTATTATTTTTTACTTTTATGTTCTTGCGAAACCATCGTTCGCTTTTCCCAACCCGTTCCCCATTTTACCGTTTTTAATATTCCCGCGGGTCCGCCAATCCACTCAGTGTTCCTCATTGTTCGCGGAGATTTGAACAAGCATTTTCTGCGCAGTGGTATTCACAAGTCTAATTCTGCAGAATAATACCTACGTGTTCCATTTTTTATATATTTCATTATATTTTAATTCACGTGATACCTCTTCCTGGCTGGCCTAAGTAGCTTTCTGTCCGCGTCGTTTGGTATTGTTTTACCGAGAAATTCTGCGAAATGTTGTCACTCATTCGATGCTATTTAAATTATATTTCAGGTAAACTTCATAAAACATTTTTCTTTTAAAACAGATTCTGTGTACGTAATTAATACTGACACAACGGCGCACAGTGTGTAAATTTTAGTAGGCAGCCGGCCAAAAATCTAATTTTTACTCCTGTTTTTAAGCATTGCTGTTGATTATTATTCATATTAATAAAGCCCTGAAGTATGAAAATAAAGTGGTTAAACGTCCCTCTGCCTGGTATTTGACTCTCCAGGAGATCTGGAAGTTTACACCGCAGCGTCTTGATTTCTCGCAAGTTTACCGTTAACTAACATCCGCAGAATTATTTTAGTTAAACTGTCATAAAATTCTAAACAATCACACAAACAAATATACGTGATAAAGGCATTTGAAAGGAAATCTCGCTAAACAGGTTTTGAGTCAAATATGTATTGCCTGAACGAAACAGAGGAGTTGCCTAGGAGGTGTTAAATTATAGGTAAATTAATATAAATTTGAATTGAAAAATATGATTACACAGATATTAAAAAATAGTTTTCAATAAAATGGGAGGAAGTAGTAAACACCACAATGAAACACAAATTTCATACACACATGGGCCCTTAGGCTACCTTAAGGCGCCCGCCTGCCTGCCTTGTAGCCAGCGTTGCAGCGTGCTAGCAGAACACTTTTATCTAAGAAACTACTAAATGTGTTTCTAATGTGTTGATTTACGAAAAGAGCAAACACTTCAAACGACCTCGGAATTGTAGTTTTAAAACATCACGTTAATTAGAAAGACCATTCCAGAGCCTCTCAAAATGACTAAAAACGGCTTTTTTAATCTATTATATCTAAACAACTACTGAAGGGATTCTTGTAAAACTGCAATAGAGAGGTGTATTTGACTTTACTTAAAACTTTCCAACAATAAAAAGATGGGGTCACCACTGAAAGTGTCAGTCAGGCGAGTGTCCTACGATACCACTGCCCGCGGTTTCAGCGTCTTGCGGTAGAGACGATACCGCGCCAGATGAGCCGGTCAACATCGCCCTTGGAGTCGTGCCTCACTCAGACTAACACACGGCCACCGGGCGGGCGCCTTAAGAGGCGTTTCCAGTGTTTCAGGCGCATATATGCAACCCGCATTAACCCCACATAAATCAAGGCTAACTTTAAAATCGCTATAGTAATAAGAATATTACACATATAAACATTATCTTCGCGTTTTATTGCAAACACAGTCGTTCTTATTTTCGCTGCGTTCGCCAATGTCTAGTATAAAAAAATGGTTGATTTCAAATTTTACGAAACTTATTTTGTATCACGTTGATAATGTAACCGTTTGTTAAAAATGATTTTGCAGAACACTGCGAAAATAAGAACGACTGTGTCTTTGATAAAACGCGAAGATAATGTTGTTAGGTGTAATACTGTTATTGCTATAGCGATAGTAATATTAGAGTTGATTTATAAGAAGTTACTGCAGGTTGCATAGATGCGCCTGGAACACTGGAACTGCCTCTTAAAAGAAGTCTTAAGGGGATGACAGGCGCCAGTTGAGCACCTCACGCTTTGAGGCTCTGATGCGCGTGAACTCAGCCGTACAGTCCGCGTGCTTCCAGGTACTGATGTCGCTCGTTGCAGTCCAGTAACACGCAAATAAGATCTGCCACTGTATGATATTAGTGTGCGTATAGAAAGCCAAGGGAATGAACTACAGCTTCCATTATGTAGGCCTACTTCCCTTCTTTATCTTCAGGACACTGAGCGTAGAAGTCCTGAAAAACTACTTTAACCATGTTCACTGTTGTTTATCCCTTTATTGGAATACGATAGGACTAAAGTAAAACGTAGCATCTATAGATAATACCTTTTAATCTTTCGGAAAAATACTGTATTCTTAGAGCATCTATTTACGGATATATGCACTGATACACGCACAGGCGCGGATTTTACAGGAAACGTCTATCTGGTAATTCCTCTTAATGGACACGCAACCACAATCAATTAATAAATAAAGTACATGTACTACAGGATCGTGTTATCAATGTCTTCCAGCAAATAGGAGACCAACTAGGAGTGCTTATATTCGCTGTAGGATGCAAGGACACGTTACTATGACTAGACGTCACTTGGAGCACCTCCTTTAGCGATGGTGAGTGGTGAACAAGTGCTTAGAGCTCTTAACATATTATGTTTGTTTATTATATATATTTTTGTCTTATTTGCCGCTAACTACCGCTTTTTATAGTATTTAATACTTTATGACACCCTCTTTATTGTGTTAATACAAAATTCACTGGGGTGTTTGGAAAGCTCTTTTAATTTTTTAGTTCTCGCCTAATTTTTAACGACGCAACGACTAATGAGCTTGAAGTGAACGTGGAACTGAAAAATCAGCCTCAGTTTTCAACGTCTTTTTTTATTTTTATATTCGTACCAGATATTAATTTTCTTATTTTATACATAAATTGTGATTAAATCTTCCTCTTAGGAAATTTTTGTATCTCTCATAGTTTTTGCGTAATGAGTCGTAAACGTCAGAATTTGGACTTTATAGTTTTAAGTACGCCTATAAAACCAACTGACATATCAAACTGAAAAAATCCACACTATGTAACAATGTTCTAGGCTATGATTTGACATATATATAATATATAACATGTATATATATATGTATTGTATTTCTAAAAAAATTTGATTTTTTTTTGTATTTCTAAAAAAATTTGAAATTTTTTAAATATTAATTTCAAAATTCAGCATTATTTTTTAAATACAAAAGTTTTTTATTTTTTGTTTTATATTTGTCAAATCATAGCCTACAACATTGTTATAGACTGTGAATTTTGTTGGTTTGATATGTAAGCTGGTTTTATAGGCGTACTTAAAACCATAAAGTCCAAATTCTGACGTTTACGACTCATTACGCAAAAACTATGAGAGATACAAAATTTTCCTAAGAGGAAGATTTAATCACAATTTATGTCTAAAATGAGTAAAAAATCTGGTACAAATATAAAAATAAATAAAGACGTTAAAAACTGAATTGAACAGTGCCCTTAAACAACCATTACCCAAAAGCGAGGCAACAGGATTGGAAATTGTATCCACGTCAAACTGAATGCAATTCCAGTCAAATCTGCGTAGTATTGAATGTTATTCCAAACAAATCCACGTACTTCTGAATGCTATTCCAGTCGAATCTCCATCCTAATGAACGCTATTCCAATCGGATCTGCGTCCAACAGAATGCGATTTCAATAGAATCCGCGTCCCAATGAAAGCGAATCCAAACGAATATGCGTCCTACTGGATGCAATTCCAGAAAGTTTTATGTGCACTTCTTCGCTCTATTCACTAATTATTTAGAATAAATTGTCAGTCAAGTAAGTACCATCGCGAAAATTTCCGAAACATAATTTTTTATGTACAATGATAATTACTATGTCAACTCTGCTAATAACACAAATATTTGCTGACACAAAAATTCTCTGTAGTTTAAAAGATACACAATCCAGAAACACTTTTCCATATTAGCTAACAACTATTTTTCTGCCCTTTAAACTTACTTTTTAAACTAACCTGTTGTGTCACTTATTAAAATGTAAGCTCTAGTTTTGGGATCAACAAGAATTTCCGTGTTATGCTGTATAAAATACGATACGACTTAAATAATATGCATGTAAAGTTTTTTTTATTTACGTTTCCTAAATTCAGGCAAAATATTATTTTTTGTATTATTATTAATTTGTTTAATTTATATTACTGTTATTGAGTAATTTTAATTTGTTAATAATATTTCAGAAAGTTCACTTTCAATTACAGCTATTGTTTCATGTTACATTCTCGAGTCGACCCTAGTCGCGCTACAGTGTTATTTTTTTTTTTTTTACTTAGCAGGATGTAAGCTGTTGTGTTTTAAATTCCTCTGCCCGTTGTTCTGTCTTACTTCCGTCGTCACGCCACGTGCTACTGCCGTTGTGTGATTTCTGTATTTCGCCGCGTGATTTCGATGCAGTTTAGCGATTCTGATCACGTGATTGTCGCATGCTACTGTGCTTCAATGCGCACTTTGCCGATGTTGGTACTGTTGCTAACTATTTTCGATGCTCGTTTGTTCAACATTTCTACAGCTGCTTCTGTTGCATTTCTTAACTCTCTGCCGTCTACCATCGTATCGTCAAGATGAGTGTGTTTGGTGTTCCTGCCTTTTTGGCAGATCTTGGCACTTGAGTTGACATTAATTACTTTTTATTATATTATGTAGCTAATCAATATTTTGACGTAGTAAAAAACTGCAGTGCTATATATTATTAAAATCTTTATTGTTGTTGTTTCAACCGTAATTTCGTAAAGTGATTCTCTTCGCCTTCGTCTGGTGAGTAATTTTTCTACGAGAGATTTTAAATTTTATTTATATTACATCTTCTATAATACAGTATACACATGTAAGTCACACAATTTCCTACCATCACTTTATGAGTGTATGAGTACCAGTACATAGGTCAATGATATCTCTCTTATTTACAACAGTCAGAGAGATACAAAAGAAATTGAAAATAAGTAAAAAAAACAAGCAGGGCTTTTGAAACTGGCCCATACAACTCTTGAACTGTCTATACTTTACACATTCTGAAAATAAAAATCTGTTAGGGATTTTATATTTTAGTAAAGCATGGGAAAGCGTATTTAAGGGAGCTTATTAGAGTGATTTTTAGCGCTCGCAATTGTAATATGATGTCATTAAGGAGTATCAGTGAAGTTTAAGAGTAGGGGAAACTGTGGTCGACCATCGCAACGTCCTTCCACGTATCCCACGGGTGGTATTTATAATTTGTTGTTAGCGTTTATTTTCAAATACTCGTGGAATTCTCTGTGTAAACGTGTCGGGGCCGACAGTGCGGCTTTAACTCTCCCGGCGAGGATGAAATTTCGCGGTGTTAAACCTCCTTAATTTAGCTGAGCTGTCAGTGTGTTTCCTCTTTCGTCGCGCGCGACGCCCCTATTAGCGCCAGTTGCTGAACAGTTAATTTATGCTCGAGGCGTGGCCCGGCCTTTAAAACTGCTCTCATCCGCAACGAACAACAATGCAAGGAAGAAGCACGCCAAAAAACATACTGGATAGACATAGCTTTAACTAAACTTGTGCAGTAGTTTGAGTAGTTTGGTGCATATGGCGCCAGAGAGTTGTAACTAATTTTCAAAATTTCTCCTCACAAATGACCGCACTGCGAAATGACAACAACGTACTAGACACTCGTGGCGGTGGAAAACTCACGCAATAGTTTTAAATATTTTATGGGCAGGTTAGTTAGTTTTGTTTGTATTGTGGTAAAGAACTCAAATTATTTTTAACAAAATTATTTGAAAAATTCCAGAGTTTGTCTAGTCATACAATGTACAATTAATTTTACATAGACTTTATGCAAATTGATGCCACTAAAATTCTTAAATTGATTTTGGCTTATTTTCATTGTAATATTTGCAGTACTTCGGTTGCAAAAATGTAAGCAATATAGGGTGTATTGCTGCGAAAACATTACGGTACAACACTATTTATACATATAGATTCTTTCTGACGTAATTTACAAATATGGTCGATAGGCTCCTTACACCAAAAGAAAAATAACCCTTACAAAGGTCCGAAAATCCTTTGTTTATGAGTTACCAACGAAATTAGTTCAGTGTATTGCAAGGTACTATCCAAACAACAATCTGAATGACGTTTCGCACAGAAAAAAAATGTTTTGTATTAGTTACCAAATATATTTTGTTAATGTAGACCCTACCAAATAATTTTGTGGTGAACATCAAATATTTTGCAGTGTCTTCAAAGCTTTTCGTTGATAAGTTTTTTATTTTATTATCACCGACAACCAGCTTAATGAGAGTTGTAAAATATTTGGCGTTCACTACAAAAATGTTCGGTAGGGACTTAATTGACGAAATACTTCGTAGTCACTACAAAACAATTTTTTTCTGTGCAATACAAGTAAGCCAATGCTCTCACATTTATCATCTATGACGATCAGTGGATTTATCTGACAGTGTGCGACAGTGCATGATCCTACGTGTGCATGTGTTTGAGGAAGTAGTAGGATGTTATTTCGAACATTTATTGCGAGTATCTGAGATTATGACACTAACACTGTTTGATACACTGGCATTGTCTGACAGACGTAGCATTAGGCTTTTTCCATTATTAACGCAGAACTAAGTTGTTTTTCGGATGTATGTTTATATTGATATTTTTTCTTGTTTTGGTGTAAGTAACCCACCTTCGAAGTTTGTAAAAACATTTCAGAAACATTCTACACATAAGTGTCGTAACAATGTAGCGATTTGTCGATTTTTTAAGTAAAGTTAGGTTAGAAATGTTACCCAAATCATTCTAGAAATACTACACAACAAAAAAATATCATACCTTCACAAAACAATTTTTGAAACTTGTTTCCAAAACAACATTTTGTACGTTTACCAAAAGTATTATCCATTTTACAGTAAATACTTGGAAATATACAAATATGCCAGTATATTTAAAAATATTTGTGTACATTTACAAATAATATTTGTATATTTACAGCTAAAAATTATTTTAAATTTTACAATTGTTTTAAGTGACTTAAAAAAAATTTGCGACCAGATTCTAAGATTTATTTTTTGCAGAAGTAAAAACATTTTTTTTAAACGTGGTAAGACGTTCGAAGGTTATGTTTCACATAAAATAAACAGCTTATAAAAATGTATCCATCTAGTGCCCTGAGGTATTCGAAAAATGTAGACCACTTTAATGACCTGCGACATTCTTTTTGTAGTGCCTGGACAGATAACTATTTTCACATTAGTTTACCATTTTTTCTTATAAAAGTACAATTTTTTTATGCTGACAGGTGTGACCTTAAGTAGCCACTTTCCGACAACACTGTCCTCAACAGACAAACAACATGGCACCACGTCGCGCCAGTCCCTCTCTGTAAGACTACATACATTTTGGCAACAACTTCCTTTCAGCTAAAATATCTATTTACTCAAGCCCCGCCAGCGATTTGCAGCTGTAATGGTCTGTGGAGCTGAACCTGTTTTACAATACAAGGTAAGAGTTTCGGCAACTTCGGTTCCCAGTCCCGTGACAGCGTCGTCTCTGATGGAATATAAAAACTAGTCGAGCGAGCAACACACAGCGCCATTAACCGTACAGCTTGCTATTAAAAAAAACTGGTAACAGGTAATATACTGGCAAGTTCTCAAAGTTCTGAGTGTGTTATAACTAGGGACAGGAAAATCTTGCGAGTTGAATGACATGTGTGTTAGAAACCCATTGTCCTATGCACACTCAAGCACTGTCTATTAGTAGAGCCGCGATTATATGGCGAAAAGATTTTTGCAACATTTGGTTTCGATCCGTCATGTGCACACCTGCAGCTCTGCTACATCGTCTGTGGTTGGATGATTTGACTCTCACTTGCCTTGGCAAATTATAGACGTACAGGCTCTCAATAGTTTTATTCTGATTGGTGCAGTAAAATGAGAAACGTGTCTGAACAAAGACACACTGCCAATAACCTTGAAACAGAACTGCCGATGTGCACGTGAGTCACTGAAACAAAGTGGGGCAAAATTCTTTTCGCGACAAAATCGTGGCCCTATCTATTAGTTCATTGTCTGCTATTTCAGTGAGTAGCATCTAATTGGCAAATGATCGAGGCTGAATATACACAGAACAGTGGATTCTAACATGCAGTTTGTTTAGCTCGCGAAATATTCCTTTCCTCAGATATAGTTAGAGATGCTGTTTTATCGTAGGAGAACTTGACCTTTTGCTGTATTTCAACACACATTCAGCTTACCAGAAGATTATTGGCTTTAGCTTGTGCTTGGAACTGTTTCCCTATTTGACTGAGTCAATAAGATCCCGGTATTGTAATATTTTATGCATGTTATCGGCATGCTGACAGTTACGCTGTGTCACAAGTAGAGACAGGAAATTTCGCGAAAATATTTTTGCAGCACTTTGTTTCAATGCCTAACGTGCGCACCCGCTGCTCTACTGTGGCCAGTGATTTGATGCCGTTAACACCCAGCGTGTGGAGGTTGAACCCGCAAATCACAGACGTGATGTGTAGCAGTTATCCGTGTACTGATTGGCACAGTCAAATGAATAACGACTCTGCACAAAAACACTCTGTCAATAGCCATGAAGTTGAGCTGTAGGTGTGCACGTAAGACACTGAAACAAAGTAGGGCAAAAAATTTTCACCAAAAATTTCCGTCCCTAGTCATAAGTACATCACCGAATCATATATGTCAGAATAAACTACAGCGTTTTCAAGTGTATGTTGGCACAAAACATTTTCGCGATATACCATTATAGCTAGATGTAGTCCACCGATGTTACTGATGCCGGTGATCATTAGGAACATGAACTTACCGCGTAAAGAATTTTGCCCCTGTTTGTTTAAACGAGTTGCGTGCACATCTGCAACTCTTCTTCATAGTTATAGTCAGTATGCCTTTGTAAAGTGACGTCTTTGCTTCGACTGTGGCAATCACAATAATGTTACTGCAACACCACCCTTCTGTGACCTGTGGGTAGAATCCCAAGAAGTTGAGAGTTAAAACATATAATCACTGATTGTGCAGCAGGGCAGCAGATTTGCACGTAAATAACTAAAACAAACTGGAGCCAAATTCTAAGTTCACTGCTCCATTCATAGTACAGTTACAGGCTGTTGGGGGTAAAGTGTTCACTCAAGAAAGACCTGGTAAATTTTTGTTTTCAGCGAATTCGTATCTTTTCGCCCGTAACGGCTAGCGACGGGAAATTTGGAACTTCTTTGGACACGTCAATTGACGTATGCGCAAATAAAATAATTAATGCGGACCGTACATTACTTCATAAAAAAGTTAATTTATTATTTTTAATACAAATGTGTCAATTTCCGTTGATTTCATTTCTGAACTGTTGTATTTAAATTGATTGGAAAATGCACCGGACTTTATTTGGCAATTTACTGCCAACCATACAAGGAATAGGATAACTATGGTCAAGGTTTAATTACATACAATAACGGTTATTGCTTTTTTTTTTTTTTTATTTTAAATAATTTGGAAGTTTTACGTGCCCTCGAACAGTACAAGGCCTTAGTAGAGAAACAAGGGGGAAGGAAAAAAGAAGTCGACCAGGACCTGTTGAAGGAACCATCGCAACATTCGCCTGAAATTATTCTGGAAACCCCTGGAAAACCGAAATCAGGATGGCCGGAGCCGGGGAACGAACCCGAGTCCTCACGTGTGCGAGGCGAATGTGTTACCACTACTCCACCTCGCTCGGTGCTCACTTTAATTCAAAATACATATATGAAATTACAGGCTATTCATGTTAAAGAGAGCTCTTTACTAAAGATGAGCTGTGTAAGAAACAATACGTTATTTATTTATATATTTATTTAGGGAGCTCTACATTTTACCTACAGCGAGGCCAGTAGAGATAGTGAGACACAAACTTGAAACAATGATAGGAACTGGGAGAAAAATCGGACATGGCCTTTGTTAGGGAACAATGCAGGCAATCGCATGGAGATAATTCGGAAAACGATGGAAAACCAATACCCGAATGGCAGAAGACTGAATCTAACCCGGGTCCTCCCGAATGACACTAAAGCATGTTACCGTTGCGCTAACTACCTTCACGTGGTAAAAAAATACTGAAATATGGTTACAAAGCCGTCAAATTTTTAATACCGTGAAGCCTATGAATTGTGGTTACTTTATACACTGCAATGTTTGTAATTAGGGATTAACAAGTTGCAAACAAATCTATGTTAAAAACCAAAATCTACTGGAGCTTAAAAAGTTCTCAATTTACATTTAATTTTCTATACTTCTTTCAAATTTACCATTAACACCGGCAGCTGGCATTAAGTGACTGAAGTTGGTCTCCCAGTACATCCAAAGGGTTCAGATACAAATACTTGGTTAATATCTCCTAAAAACAAGTGTCACGAATAATCTTTCATCATTCCAGTGTTCGTGAAAGGAGATCTTTACGTATTCACTGTAACAGATTATTATTAGAGACCAGAATATTAGTGAATTCATTTGAGAAGACGTCAGATTTAAAACTCCTGTACACATTACTTTCGCGATTGTGTCATTGTTAATGAAACTGTTCTTTGAGGGCTGTGAAACAATAGCAGACCTGTATGAAAACACTCACAGACTTCCGCGTTATCTTGTCACATGTACAACTGTCCGCTCACTGAATCAGCAGCTAGTTAACAAGTAGCTGTAGACGAACAGTATACAGGACTATGGAGTCTAGCTGGCATGTCGTTGAAACCGCGAAATTTCCAGGTCTATAATTATCACTAGAGATGATGGTTTATCGCGGGAAAAGTTGACTGTTTGATGGATTTCAATACACGTCCAGCTTACCAGATGATTACTGGCTTTAGCTTGTACGTGGAGCTGTTGCCCTATTTGACTGAGCCAATAAGAATCCCGATATTGTAATATTGAATGCCTGGTATTGGTCTGCAGACAGCTACGTTGTGTCAGTGTTTTCAAGGCTATCTTGGCACAAAATATTTTCGCGATATACCATCATCTCTAATTATCACCAATTGCATATACATATTCCTTCGTGTTTTTTTATATTCTCATTAATTGACAGTTTTATAAATTTATTTTCCGTATATTATATGAATTGACATATATGCATATGGCCATGTAAACTTATTAATGTTCACTAGTTATCATATCACTTAAACTGGTGTGTTTCTGGTAGACATTAGTGACACAATATTGTTATGAGATGTTATACCCAGCCATTTTTGCAAATACGATAAATATTTCTCTAAATACGTCATTACAATTATTGTTTTACCCTGCCAAAATAATAAATAATAGAGTCACAACTCTAATTTGTTATGTTGATGGCAGCTGCGTGAACGTAAGTACGTGAACACTTCTTTTTATCTTTTTCGTAGCGTACAGTTTCTATGTAACTTATAAAAATAAGCTGATGTTGAAATGCAAGATATTTAGCGTATTTTCCGGTTCACGTCTTCTCATAGTGATATTAACAAAACACCTTCACAAACAAGGTTAGAATAACTGAAACTGTCAGGTGTACAGATCTGACAGTAAAGGATGAAACTTTCACCACTGTCCAAACTAATCTAGGTAAATTATAGTTTTTCACCCAAAGATTAGATTTGAAACGTCTACCACCATCTAAGAACAGCCAAAAATGTAATTGGCTGAAACTTTTTGCTACCGCCATGTTTTTGTTTTACGTACTCTTAGAGAATGAACGTAAGTTTTCGCAAATATAATTTTGTACCACTTTGTTTCAATGCCGTACGTGGTCACCTACAACTCTGTTTCATGGTCAGTAATTTCAAAGTTTTT
This sequence comes from Medauroidea extradentata, assembly GCA_003012365.1. Classification (NCBI taxonomy): domain Eukaryota; kingdom Metazoa; phylum Arthropoda; class Insecta; order Phasmatodea; family Phasmatidae; genus Medauroidea; species Medauroidea extradentata. The sequence goes on along the minus strand of PNEQ01029623.1, from coordinate 6,317 downwards.
AAGTAGCATTTCTTGGGGTGTACTAACTACAACCCACAGACGTGTCGTGTTGCAGTAACCTAACTGGAACAGTCAAATGAACCAATTCAATATGCTAATAATCATGAGGTAGAGCTACAGATGTGCACGCAAGTCTTTTATGTGGTGCAAAATTATTTTCGCGAAAGTTTCCAGTCTCTACACGTCGTAACATAACTCACATGATGAACCCAATGAATGTTTGTTATTTGGTGTGTGCGAGATGTAATAGTATGTAATTATTTTCGTCGAGATCCTGAGCATTAGGTTACGTAACGTGAGTACTGTGATACAGCGGACTGTTATGGCAAGAGAAATCTGGAGTAACCAGAGAAAACCTTTCAACCAACGCCAAATTCCGCCACGTGTCCCATTATACGAATATATGGAAGGACCTATTTGGGAATCGGAACTGGATTATTGTGATGGAAGGCGAGTAATCTTACGATTACACTATCACGAGCCACTTGTAATTGGCTCTCTATGTTAGAGGACGTGGCATTATATGCACGTGCAACAACCACACCGACGAAATAATCACTATAGCTTTCTTTGAAAAGTCGGTTCCTTCTGCAGCTGATACATCTAATTTTGTAGCGGTTATAGCATGTGTAACGTCAAAGATGTTAGAGGTTTAGAGAGAGTAGATGTTACCACGCGAACGCGTGATGGCTAGAGCCCACAATTTTTGGTGAAAAGAATTCTGCAACAATTTGTTTCAATGCCTTGTGTACACATATACAGCTCTGCTTCGTGGTCAGTGATTGGCTGTTTTAAATCCTCAGCGTCTCGGGGTTCTACCCACAATACACAGACGTGTTGTGTCGCAGTGACCTTGTTCCTGTTGGCACAAGTCAAACGAGCCAAGCCTGTGCAATTATACATTCTGCCAATAATCAAGAAGCAGAACTGCAGATGTGTACGTAAGGCACTGAAACAAACTGTTGCAGAATTCTTTTCACCAAAAATCGTGGGCTCTAGTGATGGCTTGATTGCTCACGTTGTCATGGAAACGTGTAACCAGATTAAGTACTTTATGAAGTGTTAGAAAAGTGCATCCAATCGTGATATCAACTATAATCGTTAATCAATGTATGCTTGTGTTGATCACAGTGCAGATATATAGGCCTAACATACCGACAAATATTGTTTAAGTGATTTGCAACAGCAAAATCATTTTTCTTTGCATTACATAACCTGTATCCAAATCAATATGTAAATTTCTTAAAGATTCAGTTAACTTATTAAAAACGCGCGCATCCCTTCCCAGTTAAACTTATGCAACTTTCGTTGGCTGAAAGATTCTGATAATCATAATTTGTAATACGAAAAGCTATGCCACTTCAGACTTCTGCGTTGCATTGACGCGAAACTCCATCTACACCATTTAACATTCCCTACCCCACCACGGGGAGCTGGTGATATAAGGTGGAGCACTTTTTTGCAGAAGTTGTAATTACACCCGATAGCAGAATGATTGTAGTAATGTTGACGTCACTTTTCGCAACCAGAACGCAAAGGTTCCGTTTCGATGTGGAAGTTACAGAAGGTACCGACTGCGAAGAAAGCTTATAGACTGGAAAACTTATCGGCTTAATTAACTTGTAAGCGCCTGTTGATAGTTTACAAAAAATAATAATTCAAAATGTGTTTCCGAATTGTGTGTTAAGTGAAAACTAACTTTAAAATCACTTAATATTAACTATAGCAAAAAAAAAAAAGCTTGAATTTCAAGCATCAAACACATAAATATTGTATCAATAATGAAAGATAAAAAATTTTCTGTTTTGTTAAGATAAGTTAAATTTATGTCTGTTTCAAGGATGATATTTATCCCACCGTGAAATCACATCACTAGGGCCACGAAATTTTCATGAAAAGAATTTCGCCCCAGTTACGTGAACACCTGCAGTTTTGATTCGTATACAGTGAACAGATGTTTAAACTCTCACGTAACGCCTCTACACAAATATGCGGCGCCAATGACAACGAAGCAGAGCTACTGATGCGCACGTACGGCATTTAAACAAACGTGGAAAGTTCATAGCCCTACACTGCTTGAAAGCACATGTTCTACATTTTTTTAAATAGCCATTAGAGGTACATGTATTCGCAGCAGAAATGCATTCTTCACTATCATAGTTGTGAATAGACGATTGCTGTCTTGACGCGATCTTAACTACTACAAGTCAGTAGTAAATAAGTAATCCGTATATAATCGTTTATGGCTAATGCCGGTTTACGATTGAGTGAGCGAATGAGTTTGGTCAGCGCTTAACAACGAGGTGACATGAGGTGAGTACGGAGCAGCGCCGAAATGAAAGGTTGGGGGAAACGGGTGATTCCCGAGAAAACCAACGGCATCGTCCGGCACGATTCTCACATGCAAAAATCCGGGGTCTGACCCCGCCGGGAATTGAACCCGGATCGCCTTGTTGGGAGGTGAGAGGTCTGACCCCTCGGCCACCGTGGTCCCTGTTTACGATTGAGAGAGATCTCTAAGCCGGCTATAGACCTGTAATCAACTGATCATGGAATTACGTGGTGCCAGGTCAACATCGGATTATTCAGGAAGGAGCTGTTAATTTAGTTATCAAAGTTAGTATGTCAAAAATGTGACTTCACTTCATCCATAAAGTGAATACTGCAAACCTGACAGTCAACTTTATAACCGTATTTCTTAAGGTAACCAAATTAAGTCTACTTGATATTAAGCAATGAAACTTTGAACAGTGAGTAAACACTAAAGTATGCGGTTTTTTTAATTTGCTGAATTTTAAAGGAATTTAATATAATTGTCGATCTTAAGGATAACCTTACACACGCTGTATTAACTATACTGACCCAAAATTAACTCACTCTGTCTTCATACAAATTCTGAAGTTGGACAATGAAGTATCGGATCATTGTTTGTCAGTTCACCAGTAGTTCGGTACACCTGATGAAATTTGTTAGTTTCTTATTACTACAGATCTCTCGGCGAGGTGTCAAAGCATGCCTGGACCACGTGGTAAAAACCTACTGGTATTTTAATTCTAGTTTTTTCCATATGTAAAAATGTATAGGATATCAGAGAACAGGACATCACCCCGAGAGCAGACTTCGGACTGAACCCTGTAGACATCTGCCGAAACTTGAAGGATGACATGAAATGAAACCCTATAGACAAGCGGCGGAATACAAACTACTGGGAAAACAGGAGTACCCTGAGAAAACCAGCTGGCCGATGGCAGCGTCCGTCACGTTTTTCACACCCAAAAACTAGCGAGTCAATCCCGCCGAGAAACGAACCAGAGTTCTCTAGCCGCTGCGACCACTGCGGACCTACTTCAAGACGTTCATGAATATATTTACATATTGTGTTTAGCGCAAACTCTATAAACGCCTTTTTTTTTCACACGAACGAGTTCAGGTAAAGGATTGCTCGAGCGTCAGCCGTCTTGACTGGCAACTTACCTGTCTACCGAAGTGAATGTTTTAGAGTTACTATTCAGTGGCGACGCTTGAAGTGTTCTAAGAAGCTAAGAACGTATTCTCCAGTAGTGCGCCTAAGTTTCAGCATCACAACGTCCACGTGCTGAAAGTGTATAGTTGGTGCCACTGATTTTTTTGTGAGAATAATTTTGCAGCAACTTGTTTTCATTACCGTATACGCACATCAGTATCTCTGCTTCATAGATATTGACAGTATGATTATGTGCAGAGGTGTCCCCCATTTGACTGCACCAATGAGAATGCGGTTACACGAAATCACACGTCTGTGACTTTCCAGTGGAATCCCAAGACGCTGAGTGGCATCCAATCGCTGACCATGAAACAACTCTGAAGAATTTCAGAACACATTAAGCATTGAAACAATGTGATTCAAGATTCCTTTCGTCAGAAATTGTCTGAAAACGCTGCCCTCTCTACTATTAATTACTTTTTTGTATTCCTCAACATTTGGGGTAAAATTACCTAATTTTACCAATTACAGGATGCACAAAAATTTGTTTGAAAAAAATATATCGCCTGTAACTTTTGCTTCGTGGCTATTGAAAGCATGTGTTTCTGCATAAGCGTCATTATTTTGTCTAGGCTAATCAGAATAAGGTTACTGATAACACACGTCAGTGATTTGTAAGGAAAACCCGAAGACCCGCGACTTTTGGAAATATCGAGTCACTGAAGAAGAGCTGCAGATGTGCACGTAAAGAATTCAAAATAGTTGGTACAAAAATATTTTCACCAAAATCAGGTGGCTCCAGATGTATCTAAAAATCTTAATGGCCATCTCTCTTGGATTGCCTTGACATTTCAAAATAAAACTACACCGAAAATTTTATTATATTTTGCTTAATTGTGTACTACATTTTGTAGGGAAATCAGTGTTATAATTCTTGAGATATATAAAGACCGAGATGACAATTTTTGTTTTTACAACCTGTTGAAATTCTTTAAGGCACGTCTGTTCTCTTAAAAATATATATGCGCTCAGTAACTGTTGCGATAGTAAACTGTTTCAAAATACGAAATACAAAAAAACATAGCAAAATAAATGTTGCTTTGGCCCCTTTTAAAAATTGTCTGAAATTTTATAGATGCGTGATTTAATTATACTATGTTAAAGATTCCTACCAATAACCGGATAAACAGTTCTTAAATTATAAACAGAGTCACGATTTTATGGCGAAAAGAATTTTGAAACATTTGGTTCCTCACAGCTCTGCTACATCGTCTGTAATTGGATGATTTTACTCTCATTTGCCTTGGCAAATTACAAACGTGCGGAGTCACAATATAGGCGGTTCGGGATAAAGTGAGCACTAAAAATTTAACCTTTGAATAATATCACTAACAGTTACTGCATATAATTCAACATTACCTACAGTCCCCTTACTGCTTGTATGGTTGGCAGCGAAATTACGCAATATAGTTCCATGTATTTTCTTATTTAAATACACCAATACTGAAACAAAATCAACTGAAACAGACGTAATTGTGTTTTACATAATTAATTAACTCTTTTTTATCAAATTATATAAATACCTACCGACTGCAGAACTTATCTTACACGCGTAAACATCAAGTGACGTGTCCAGAGAGGATAGACATTTACCGTCGTTAGCCATTACACGCGGAAAAATACGAATTGGCTGAAAATAGATCTTTAGCAGGGCTTTTTTGAGTGCTCACTTTATTCCGAATCGCCTATACTCTTATTCTGATTGATGCAGTCAAATGAGAAACATGTCTGAACAAAGACACGCTCTTAGTAACCATGAAGCCGAGCTGCCGATGTGCACGTGATACAATGAAACAAAGTGGGGCAAAAATATTTTCGTGACCAAATCGTGGCCCTAATTAAAAGTCAAAAATAGTTATGGGCGCTGTGATTGACAAATAATAATGGTCGGAGTTATTACCGATAAAATAGGTTTTATAGTGGGTTCGGTTTTAATCACTATAGCTGTTCTAGAAATAAGTTAAGTATTTTTTTCACACGAGGCCATTTCTTTGTAACCTATTTCCGGTGGGAATCACAAAATTTTATTTTCTGACTAATAAAATAATACCATATTGTCGAGGTAATTGTTTTTACTTGTGGCGAAGGTATCGCTGGTAGAAAACTTAATAATCTAATTTTTACTCCCAGCAAACAAACAGGTAATCGTTAGTTACTTTACTACTCAAAATCTTGGTAATAATACTGTAAGGCACTGTAAAAGGTAGAATTACTTTGATAAATTAGCATTGTTTCCTTTTTCATAAATTACAAAACAATCGAATTTGTATAAACAATTTAAAACTTCTCAATTTATTGAAAGAGGACACTTAAACATCAATGACGACGTGAAGAGAATATTATAAATTTCAATAGATATATAGCCTAATGTTGGAAAATTAAACACATGCGTGTTAAGGCCTAATGCAGACCTGAAAAAATTGCGGATTATTTTGCTTGACGAGAAACTGTAGTTTAAATGTCAGCGTGCTTATACCGCTTCCGTAACTGACCCAAGACTTATTTGTCACCCAAAATGCATTGAGCCAGTGGTAAACGGTGCCCAACCAAGGCCTTACACTGTAGCCGCTATCAACCATTACCCATAATGGTGTATTAATTGTGAAGTGAATGGTAAGGTCAGTAGGTATTCGAATCTTTCTAGGCACAAGCAACACTGCATACAGTGGAATAGCCAGGATTAGTGTTGTGGGCGGGGGGGGGGGGTTTCAAATGGGATATCTTATAAAGGAACACCAACCCCCACAGTCAAAGCGGGGGGATCTGAAAATTTTGGGTTTTGAGGTGCATCGAA
>PNEQ01029622.1:23523-77059 GCA_003012365.1 Medauroidea extradentata | reverse complement strand
CACCACTCCCCTGGTCTTTTCCTTAGTTCTCCACACTATTAAACTAATAATGACCTAAGAAGTGTAAACAAAGCTAGATCTTTTGATGAACCTTTCTGGTATGTGTTCCTAACTTCAGAATTATAAATAACATGTTGTTAGAACAGAAAAGATCAAATGATTATATTAAATATTTATTTAATATTCTCTCTCATTTTTTCTAAATAATGCAAAATTGCTATACAAAATTTTCACAATAAATATTTGATATTCAATACAACAATATAACCTTCCATATACTGAAGATACAAAAATGTATGGGAATAACACAGGTCTCGAATACAAAACCACGACCCTTGAACTTGAACTATAGTTATGCACTAGGCGAAAGTATGTCCATGGAAATTTCCACTCGGGAAAAAAACTGCGTCGTAACCAGAGACGTTAACTGCCGCTGATGTCAAGTTGACACCGTCACAAAGTGAACTAAAGGCTTTAGACGATAACCTCCCATTTCCCCATGCGTCCAAGCCTATGGCTCCGTAGTTAATGGACATCCCCTTGTTGAGACGTGTATAATAACTATCTGCATAAACAAAGAAATGTTTTATTTTATTAATTTGGTGTTTGACATGTTCTCGCACAGCTTCATAGCATCCGTAGAAGTACACAATAAACAGGAAAATGGAATCGGCAAGAGAATGTATCAGAGAACACCTTAGCTTTAGCCGTAAATGATTTCAGGAAACAGTAAAAAGAAATCAGGAAGACTGAACAGAGAATTAAAAACAGACTCTCCCGAAGCCGTGCTAATGTTTTTGCGCTGCTCAACATTGCTCACTGTTGATCAACCTAGCTAGGTATTACACCACCCAGCTCACTATTGCTAAACCTAGCTGGTTATTGCTCAATATAACTATGCAGTACACCACCTAATTACATATTGCACAAACTATCTCGTTGTTGCTCAATGTAGCTTCGTATTGCACCACGTAGCTCGGTATTTCTCTAAACAGCTAAGCATTGTGATATTTGAACGATTCTAGCAATGGGTTAGTATTATGAACATAAAAGATTTATTTGGGCATACGCCATTGCGGGCGCAATGCTCGGTATTGCTCGACTTATGTTGGTATTGCGACACCTAGTTCGGTATTGCTCAACCTACCTTTGTATTACACAAACAAGCTCGCTATTTCTCAACCTAGATTCGTGTTGCACCATCTATCTCGTCATTGCACCACCTAGCTCTGTATTGCACCACTTAGTTCGATATTTCTCCACATAGCTCGGTAAATTTCCCCAATTAGCTCGGTACTGCTCCACCAACACCTGTCATTGGAAATTTGCCATCCAGTAATTTCAAAGGACGGGAACCATCAACAAGTTAAATAAACCACAAATTCTACTATACTACTAATCATTCGTAGATTCACTACTCTCCATTTTTTTCTCTTTAAGTTTCGAAGGGCTACCAATTATGTTAACTCATCAAAAAATATATTTTTTGTTTTAATACTATGCTTGTGTGTTGCTTTCAACTTGACTACTACTGTGCCTTTATTGCCACATTTCAAGGGTTTTGTAACGTATTCATTATAAATGCTTACTTGGCTTTTGAATAAATTGTAATTTAATAGCTTAAAATATATTCTCTTCCTGAATCGGATTAGCCAGCATACTTGCAAGCGAAAAGCATTAGGTAATTCTACAGCAACATTTGTATATCTTCGGAAACCATTCCTTAAGTTTATATAATTCAAAGTATAGTATTGAAATTTGCTGTCTTATATTTCTTTTGGTCATAACTGTAGTTAAAACTTCATGTTTTCTGAATATGGACAGCTATCTGTTTCTCCTCTTCTCCTATACCTAGGGCTAGGAAAAATTCGCGAGTTCAATTACTTGCATGTTAGAATCCAATGTCCTATGCATACTCAAGCCTCGTCTATTCGTTCATTGTCTGTTGTCGGAATGAGTAGCGGGTAATAGACAAATGGTATGACTTCGGTATACACAGGATAATGGATTCTAGCATGTTGGCCGTTGAACTCGCGAAATATTCCTAGCCCTACCTATACCTGATCCCTTTGGCTTTACAGGAGACAACCAACAGTCATTATTGCCAGCCATGTATTTTGTCGTCGGCGAAGTTCCAGGTAAAACTCTACCCACCACCAAGTCAGGACTTGGGAACAAATGTCCCTCCACCGAGCTACTATTCTTCCAATGTTTCCAGTTACTTGTCAGTTGGCATGCGTGCGATCTATCACAGCCTCTTCTTACTAATGAAGCAGAGTGTCTACGAGTCCTGAAGAAACTGGAGCAACACAAAACCGCGAACCTGGATCATACCGTTACGTAGAATCTGAAATGCGCATAACACTTCTGAAGTTTTCTGACAGCAGTACTCCAGCGTAGCTGTCGGCCCAGAAACAGCGGCCAGAGAAAAGAGGTAACCCCGCAGAGAGAGCTGCATCTCTCGTGGCACTTCATAGAGCTCACAATATTTGTTGTGAGGAAACATACAATAATCTACTAATTGAAGGCTATGAAGTCTAGATTCTAAGTTGCTATGTTCCGGGAGAAACTGTGTCATATAACATAATGGTCCATGTAGAATTGTTACAACTGCCTCCCCAGGCAGGTAACTCACCCATATTCAGAGACAACGTTGCCACGTGTAAAGATTATTCTCTGATGCAAGCTTCGCTGTCTCAAATTGTACCTTACCAACTGGAAGTTCTGCAATTTCCAAATTGACACATTCAGAAATATAGAATATTTTGTCGAAAATAAAAATATTGTTACAATGCTAACTACCTAGTTGACCTATGAGCTAGTGTCCAGGCGGCAAGCAAAAATTAAACAATTATGCGCCACCTTTTACTTCTGCATGATAGATATGTACAGGCGTTTTTACGTTCGAGACGATCTGTGTCGGTAGAGACGAACTGTAAGTCACTTCCAGATGTACAGTAGTCACTGACTTTCAATTATGGTGCGGGATTAGTTTCAACGTCTTATGAGACTTGTAGATCACAGATATTATCTAGTTACAAGCTGTTATAGTCAGAATATATGTCATGTATGAACGAGCCTATTTGTGACTGTTTAGGTTAATGTGACAGTCACAACAATAACGAAATTCAACAGGCTGCTAAAATTTGCTCTGTTTGCGAACATTTCATGATCTCGTCTTAACAATTGCTTGGAAAATTCTTATATTGACACCTACAATTTATTTTACAGAGTTTCCACATTTTCCTACTGACATATTTCGCCCTACGTATATCAGTTAATTTTCTTTATACTCTCTACATTGCTTTTAAATTTTCTTTTGTCATTAAAGCAGAAGTGTATGCAGTATTAAAAACGAACGGTCTGGAGATTACATATAGAAAATTTTGCTGACTATAGTAGAGAATTAATTGTTTTCGAAAACCAGGTACGTTTGTATGACTTATTTTATATGGCCCTACAACTTAACATTCCTCTCGATATGCACACAGAGAAAAAAGGTTCAATAAAATAAGTGTTTTTTTGGCAACTATTTCATGCACGTTTCCTCGAATTTTGTTTTAAAATGAGTGATGTCGAATGTAATGATTGTAACGACCAGTCACATGTTTATTTGGGTCCAATCTTTCGACTGTGTAGTTTTTAATCTGAATATTTGGTCTTTGTGAATTACTTTCCTATCAGCCCTTGTTACCTTGGTAGCTGAGTGTTGATAACGTCGATATATGGTCATTTAGAATTCTTTAATTTTTCTTTGTTTGATTTTACCACGCGTGTCGTAGTATAGTTCCTACCTGTTTTTTTATTACGTACACAATTATATTTAATTCGCTCGTCTATTATGATACATAAAGTCAAGAGCTACTCCAAAGTAAATGTTTTATGATCGTATTCATGGTTATTGGCACTGGAATAGGAAGTGTACAATTAAAATAATAAATTATTGTTTTTTAATTACAAATTCATCACCAAGGTTTTTTAAGTATGATCTTTAACGGTCCAGTATAATTACCTTACTTTTTAAAAATACAAATTCGACGTTTTGCTCACAATCTATAATTTGTCTTCATCATAAATTTCAGTAATTACTACAGTTGGGAGAAAGACATTTTTAAAAAATCTCCAGCAACATTACTTGAACATCAAGAACTTTCTTTCTGGCGTCTAAGAAAGTCTTACTTCACATCACACCAAAGTTTTGGCATCTCAGTAGTTTGAGTAATATTATAAAAGTAGTTGAAAGCACTCCGGCTTATTGGTGTTGCAATATTTAAGTAGTCTATTGGGCAAGTGACTTGCAAATTGTTTGCGACTTAATGTAATCAGTGATGGGGTAATTCATCAAAGTCATTTACTCGTAATGATAGTCACTTTGGGTTATTTTCTAAACAACTTTTGGACTGAGTTGGAGACACTTGCGGTTCAAAATAATAACATGCCATTATTTACTAAAATGTTTCCGGATAATTAACGAAAATTATGTACGCAATAGTTAGAAAGTTAAAAAAAATGTACATAATAACAGCCATACCGTCAAGTAAATTTACTTTTCACCGCACGATTAATTCTTATTCCATACAAGCATTGCAAGATGTCATTCACTCAAAAGTATTGCACGTTATTAAAGTTGTGAATTGTAACATCTAAAGCGTATTAAGAGGCAACAAAGCCTCATTTAAAACAACGTGGTGCAAAGCTACTCCCGACATCGGCTAAAGTAATCTCACTTTTAGCAATTATTGTCTTGTACACTTAAGTATCCTTACCTTAACGTTTGCGCTCGCAAAACTTTGATTAAGGCCACATATTTACGATATTTTGTTAAGGTCGCTTAAGTGGACGGAGAAAAATATAACTTTATATTTGTAAGCAATTGTGTGTTATTTAGACGTTACTGAGAATACGTGTTCGTCTCGTAAAAAAATTAGCTAGTTTTCCCATAGTGGCGTTTTGAAGTCAAAATTTCATACAGTATTTTTCGTTCTCATATGCAGCAAAAACCAACAAATGTAATAAAAATTAAAAATTCGTATTGAAACTAGTTTCAATGGGCTGCTATTGCTTGACGTATAATAAAATACATTGCAAATAAATATTGTAGTCTAGAAAATTTCTGATATTTTCAATTTGTTGCTACTTTTAGCAATTATTTGTAATACAAAAATTTTTCGTAATGGTTTTTTACACGCTTCAAGCGGTATCCCGTGGCAGGCAGTTGCAATTTAAATTATTTCATTATGTTTATTTGTTTTCTCGGTGTGCACGAAGTATGACGCGCAAGTGTTGACTTAAAAGATTCAGTTATCGGGGAAACTGGTTGAATCCATTTGTTTTTCTGTAAGAAACAAACGTACTCCCGAATATGATCGTCAACAAATCCAACACTATTATAATAATATATATATATATAATCATGATTTACTCCCCCCCCCCTTTTTTTTCTTGGACATCCTGCAGGGTGTAATTGATGCGCGGAGACAGTAGAGCGATGAGATTCAGTTCGTCAAACTCGACAATAACCGCTTCGCTTCTATTCGCTGCTGTTCGTTACTTACAGTGCTTTCGTTTTACGCCATTTTCTATGGGACTTTAAGGGTTTGTTCCTTAGTTTTTTTTTCAGACTGGTGCAAATAACTCAAGTATTTTCTAACCAAAAACTTTGAAAAAGTTTGGGACAATGTGCATTCACACGATGCACAATTCTGTAGAAGCGTTTTTAAAAATAATGTAGCCTACCGTTCGTCAGCAAAAAAATTTTTTGCTTCATTTTGGCTTATTCTCACGACAAAAAGTGTGCTACTTTGAGTGACGAAATCGAAAAAAAAACAAACAGTACATTGCTATAAAAAAAATCAGTTACAAATTATGACATATTAGTGTCAAAACTGCTGAGCAAAATTTTAATATGGGTGTTAGGTAGTAAAATAAAAAATATTTTCGAAATCACTGCAAAACTAAGAACAAGCCCTTGAGCAGCGACCCTACAATTTCATTCCCGGGAAATTTTTAAGTAAAGTCGAACGAATTTATCTAGTACTAAGCTTCCACTACACACATGATGTATCAATTATTTGTTTTAAAGTCATAATATTTGTTTATAGTATAAATCAAAAATGTTTGTTTGCAGAACCAATTTAATATATGTGTTCTTAAACATATATTCAGTAGATCTGTTGTATGCGTTAAATGTAATTTGTAAACAGTGATAGAAAAAAATGGATGCTAATTTTTTCCTATCACTGTTTACAAATTGCATTTACCAAGTAATGTAAATTTAGGAAAGAAATGTTAAAGAATACATACATTAAATTCGTTCTTCAATCAAACATGTAATATTTATTCCTGAAACAAATATTACGACTTAAAGCAAAGAGTTTGTACATCATGAGTATAATGGAATCTTAAGTTTTACGAATCCGGTCGGTATTTTTGTGCTTTCAACAGTCTATTTTTTAAAAAGCTATTTGAGGGGCTTGGAAATAAAGTTTCAAATAAGTGTACTGTATTTTTAAAACCATATAAACACAGTTTCAAGTATGTGTTATTTTCGTAGATAAACGTTATGGGGATAAATTTAACGGTTTCGCGTGAAAAAATAGTAAACGCGGCACGCCAGAGCACCTTTTAAATACCACGTACATAATAATTTAAGGCCAATTAATATTCATCATCTCATACCTTGTGTTGACTAGGGCAGGCTGGTTGTAGTATATGAGGCTACGACTGTCAAGAGTAACATGTCAGGACCACAAGTAGCATCAAGGACTACTGACGGTCACGTGGTAGCTCTCTGAACTCTTAAATACTAGGGACGTATTCTAAACTTGTGCCCGTTCATACGGAGTATTTTGATGGTCAATTTTTGTCATGTCCTCGAGACTCCAGTTTGCAGGCATTCTTCCGTCAGTGTTTACAGAACTTGTGCTAGATGTTCCTGTTAATTAAAAAAAGTATTGACTAGTGACAGAGTCCACATGCGACACAGATAATAATTCTTGAAGGCGCAGGCACACTTGCATAATAAATCTACCACCAGTTCATCAATAAACTAGAGACATGAATCGTTGAGGATGTTTTCCATACACAAAGGTTTCATAAGACTCTCCACCTGCAGTGGATCCAACTAGATTCTTCTCCTGATGCTGGAGCAGTTGCGGCTATGTTAGTTGATTAATTGTAACCCTAATTGATGACTTCCACATTGTTGTTAAGTATTATCACATTATTAATACGAACAGCTGTAATGTTTTCGTTAAGGGCAAGATATGCCCCGGTTATATAATATCGACAAAAATAGAAAACTATCATTTTTATAATTTTTAATATGATAATATCTAGGCCTCTATAATGACCGAATTTCAAAAATACTAGCGTTTTAATTTGTAATAGATTTACTATCCGAAAATCTCTGCACGAGCGGTTTACGGATGTTAAAAGTTATTTTCAAAAGAAAACGTATTTTTTAAATTCGTTTATAATAGAGACTAGATATAATCGTATTAAAATTTATAAAACTTACAGTTTTCAATTTTTGTAGATTATGTGATTTCAATCCCTTATTTTTCTAAAAAAAAAAATTAATTTTTTACTCAAAAGTAAGCTTACTACCGCACAATGACATAAACAAACGTCCGCTGTTAAAATATCTATTTGAAAAAAATATCATCGAATTTTGATTAGTAGTTCTGATTTGCTTGAGTATTCTAGTCGTAATTTCGACTTCGCACCATTCCATATCCCTTAAAGAAACTTCCTAAATTGTACTGAAATTTTTCAACCTATACTCAGTATGCGACACTTACCTTGCTTCAGCTTGTAAATATAGCATATAATCAGCATTGCTATTATAAAAGATTGCTAAGGTTAGTACTCATTTTACTGTTTTCTAAAAATGTATAAGGAATGCTATCATCGATGATGTATAGGAATGGTGCAAAATAAACTCCTTAAACTTAACCCAAAGAAAATTCTCATACGTGTTATTTGGAACACACGTAGGATTAAAGAAAATGAAATGTTACTAAGATATATCAATAAACGAGCAAATAATACCGGAAAATAATTCCTATAAAAACTTAGGTTTATATTCGACAAAGAGCTATCCTAGGATAAATAATTATCAGCAAATATCCAATCGGTCTACTTGCGTTTTAAGCATATTTACTGAATATTTTAAGTACCGAAAAAACTTAATTTGTGTGATGCGTTAGTACTATCAATATTTAACTACTGTACCTGCTTGTTTATTAATGTAAGTAAAATAATACAAAACCGTATACAGAAGGTACAGAACCCGTGTTTAAGACATTGCTTTTACCTCAAAAAGCGAAATTATATCATTAATACACTTTTCAACTCTAAATGGCTTAACATGTAAATATAAGATTATATAATTTCGCTACTCAACTAAAAACAACTATAGGTACCAAGGTGCAAACATATTTGTCGGAAAGACTTATTAATTTTGTATCAGTGCATCATCACAACACACGAAATAAAAACTCTTATTCAACTGCCTCTATGCTCCAAGTTCATTAACATACATTCGTTCACTTATATGGCCAGCAAGGCTTGGAATGACATACCAGGAGATATATGACATTTTTCGCACCACACTTTCAGGGAGAAATACAAGTCCTTCTTGCGACAGAATCAGTTCCAGTAGCTAATGAATACGAAATGCTATGCATAATTAACTTCAACAAGTTTTTTTCTTGATTTTTTATACAATTTTTCTAGGTTTAGTTTTGTATTCGACTGTTCAATTCAAAATATTATTGTTTTGATAATTATTTGTTTATTTTTAAGAAAAACATTTTAATGTTTACAATTATAAGTTTCCTGCAGTGTTTGTGTCATAGTTTTGTAATATTCATAATTAATATTTTTTAGTTATGTTAACAGCTTTTAAATGACGTTCCAATTGTAAACTAGCCCGAGGTTGAGTTCGGACGCTATAAAATAAATAAATAAAATGAAAATTCTACCATACCTGCAATTTTAACTGTCATATACATCGGCGTCATATTTTTTTTTTTTTTTTCAGTTTGTACTTTTATTACATATTAATGATTCCGTTCGCACTCGTTCTAATTATCAGGACGTTCTGAATAGTGAGTCTCACTAAGATGAACCCTTGGTGTTCGTAGACAGTAAAACTACCGGTTTAAACCTGACGTACGTTCTAAGATGAAAGATACAGTAATCAGACGCTTGACGCCGACTAGTGGGCCCGAGTGAGAGCGGACCACGACGTCATATCCGCCCACACATGTCTCTGCGTCAGTTGAAGATGGCGTCTCTCGTCACAGCAGGTTGGAATGCTGACGTCTTGACTCACAATGAGTGGGCTGTATTGACTCCGTTCCACCTGAGCGGCTCGCGTGGGTTGGAGTGCGAGCTTACGTCATGCTCGCTACCATACGTCTTATACATCCCCGTAACTCGACTTTCTTTGACTACGTTATCTTCAACAATATTTGTCCGACGGCTTTGCTGAATGGCTACACTGTACATCTTAAGAGGGCGTGGTACATAATTCAATGCTAAAAGTATTAATCTATAACTGTAGGTTTCTTAAAGCCAATTTGCGAAATAGCAATCCTAGACAATAGTTTTAGTCAACGTTTTAAACAAAGTTGTTTCCAGTGTTACGAACTTCTGAGGCACAATCTTCGACGCCGGAACCTCGTGCATTTAACTGCAGCGCAGGAGATCACGCGTAACGAATTAGTAATTCTGGATAAATATTTACTCATAAAGTTGGCAAATACCATTATCTAGGATTGTCATTGAGTATTTTATCCATATTGGCTTCGAAGAAAGTGTAGAAATCAATTGACGTTTTCAGAGTTTGTTTATCTACCACGCACTCTTAATTAGTGAATATTCACTGACTCACACTTTTTTTTTCGTGGCCAGGGCCACGCAGAGTAGAACCCATTTTGTCTCCCTGCAACCACACCCTTTCTGGGTAATGCAGGGAGAATATGTTGCCTTTTGTCTATATTATTTTTTATTACATAATATTTTTTCGGGCAGTCTTTTATAATGTGAATTACATCATCATTTACTTTGTAAATTCAGCAGAGAGGTGACTCAACTAAATTACCAAGACAATATCAAGTTCATATTCGTTAGCGATTGATGCTAACTCTGCTGTAGCAACTTCTGATCGCTGTAAGTTTATTTGGCCTGTTCTGAGTCTGGTCATTTCAGCAGCCATAGTCTACTCTTTCGAATTCCATTTCATAATTTATGCGGCTTAGCTCCCACTGAAATGCCTTTTCGTAATACGGACATTCCTTTGTATCTACTCTATTGATGGATGAAGTAGTTTAAACAACTTGAATAGGTGAAAATAGTCGCTGTTTAATGAGTGAATACTCACTGATTTCCTGTAAGAGTGCCAACATCTCACAAGTGAATCAGTGAATATTCACAGTTTTTTCCAGTTGTTTCCAAAGAACAGTTTTCATTTATTGAAACAGTGAAAAATCACTGGAAAATCTGTGGACATTCGCTAATTAATTTGTGGAATGTTGGCACTCTTTATCGGAATCAGTGAATAGTTACCGATTTCACAGTGGTTTCTCACTGATTCAGTTTGTAGAAACTCAGAGCTCAAAATTTCTGGGTCAAGGGTGCTGGGTTAGACTCTCGGCCGGGGACGTCAATGTTTAAAGTTGCCTGCCAGGTATCAGAACTGGGTGTTGCTCTGTCCCCTCATCCACGTACCGTGAAAGACAATGGCGAACCATCGCAAAGTGACCTCGTCTAGTTGTGGTTCACATCACCCGGCACCCCCCGTGGATCTAAGCCTGCCTTCTGGCAGAATACCAATCATACAATCAAACAAAATTGACAAACTAAAGTAAAGAAGTGTTTTGGACATACGCCATTGCAACAAAAGGTGCGTCACAGAAAACCAGATAGTATACACAAACAGATAAGTCTGTGTATATACAGGTTGTTCCAAAAAAATGATGACGGAAACTAGCATATCTACCAATAGTCAATATGTATAATCATAAACCCGGGTTTTGTTGTAGTTACCTGAGTGACTTTGAACGTGTATCAGTACAGCATCCAAGATCGGGCATGGTGTGCAATTGTTTATATACTCTGTGATACGCATAGTACATGGACGGGTCAGCAATTCAGTTACCACGTTTTGAAACAACTGGTTTTCTTTCTGTGACACGCTATTTGCTGCAATGACGTATGTCCAAAACACTTCTTTAGTTTGTGAATTGCCACCACTACAAGAATAGTTCAAAAATAAAACAAAATTTGGTAAACCACCGCCTCAACGTAGTTACAATATGTAACTGAACTGTGACGAATTTAATGCCGTAACGTGAGGTTACTCTGCACCCCCATTCATAACATTGTACCACCGGATCAATTTCGTCTCATATGAATATTCCAAAATTACCTTCACCTTAAATTATTGTTCATTACTAAAGCTGTGAATGGTAAAAGCCTTCAACAATTTAAGATTGCGCAAATTTTACTTGAAGCAAAAATTTTCGCTGCAAAGTAACCTCGAAATTGGTCAAAGTTACCCCACTTTACGGTAACATCGCATTATACGTCTAAATTTGCTGAAATCGCGAGGATAAGTGTTTAGTAAATTGGTGAGTGATTTAAATTCATTTTAATTGAAAATAGCCAATACAAAATCTTCCTCAACATCTGAAAATGTCGGATACTGAATAATTTCATTTAAATATGTTTCTCTATATCTCGGAATATAATTTCCAGGCGTATTAGTGGCTAATAAATGGTATATTGCTGGCGAGATTTAAGATACTAAAGTTCTGTAATTTGTTGTTATATTTTTCGTGTAATACTTTTAATATACAGTGGATATAATAATTGATAGTAAAAAGTCAGATTTACTTGGCTAAGATAGTGAAATTGTATGACCTAATTTTGAGTAAATTTTGAAATTTAAGTACATTTGAAATATTTACTAATGTAACCCATGTAAATGTTTTCTTCGTGGCAATATGCAGTTAAAATACAGTTTAATTATTTATTTTTAATCATATTTTCACGAGTTATTTGTTATATATTGTACGAAATTTGTATGCTTCTGTTTACGTTATAAAATAATGCAAATATTACATTACACATCGTTTAAAAAAATTGATGCGTTTAATTTCTTATGTCCATCCACTGATATTCTGAATAATGGAAAAATTTTATCAATTTCTGTACTGCGAGAATGCTACAAGTTATACCATAAGACACAAATATCCCGCGGATTCATTCTAGGTCAGGTCGACCGTCAATAATGGTATATTTCACTGCCACTTCTGTGATTGGGCAACAGCTGTTTAGACGCAACTTCGACGACTTCAAACCAGTAATAAATGAGGACAAAATTCCTAGGAATATATCTTGCTACTGTATTGTATGGTTAGAGCCAGTGATTTTCGGTGAAAAGAATTCAGCAACAATTTGTTCCAATGCCTTACGTGCACATATGTTTCTCAGCTTCATGGCCAGTGATTGGAAGTTTGTAACTCTCGGCGTCTCGGGGTCCTACCTGTGTATCACAGACGTGTGGTGTCGTGGTAACATTGTTCTGGTTGGTGCGGTCAAATGAGCCAAGCCTCTGCCATATTATATTCTATACATAACCACGAACCAGAGTCGCAGGTGTGCACGTAAGGCATTGAAACAAGTTGTTGCAGAATTATTTCCACCAAAGATCACTGGCTCTATGTATGGTGATTGACTATTGCTTGGGACTCTTGTTTACCGCTAGAAGAATTCTGCCCCAGTGTGTTTCAGAGCCTTATTCTACTTCATGGTTATTGGCAGCGTGTCTGCGTGAAGAGCCGTGTCTCATTTGACTGAACCAATAATAATAACGTTCCTGCAACAAAACACGTCTGTGATTTGCCGATAGGGTCCCTAGGCTCGTGTGAGTTAAACTATCCAATCACAGACCACGAAGCAGAACTGTAGATGTGTACGTAAGGCACCGAAACAAAGTGAGACAAAATTCTTTTCTCGAAAATCAGGAGTCCCTAGCTATTGCACACACACACACACACACATAATATATAAAATTCTCGTGTCACAGTCTTTGTTTCCATACTCCTCCAAAACGGCTTAACCGATTTCAATGAAATTTTGTATATACATTCGGTAGGTCTGCGAATAGGTTTTTATCTAATTTTTATACTCCTAAGTGCTATTGTTTAGAAAATATATTTTATTTATTTGTGTGTCAAAACAACGTTTGTTGGGGCAACTAATACACACACACACACACACACACATATATGTGTGTGTGTATGTGTGTGTGTATATATAACATATTACATATATATATACACATGCATATGAGAGGCGTGTAGAGCAGAAGAGCAGAAGTGTTTGATGGGAGAAAAACAAGCCTTTGTAAAAACGTAAAATACAAAGTTTTGTATATATAAACAAAATCGGTGGTTTTTTTGTGTGAACGGTACATACATTAACACTAAACTGCTCAACGCCATCTTTCACAATACCGTGTATGTACTTCACTACTGCCCTAAAAAAAGGCGGGACAACGTCACAGTAGTAGTAAAGTGCTTCACCCTACACGGTAATGGGTGAACTATGGACTTACCTAACTCTAGCACTGAAAAGAGAATGCCATGTCGTGGACTTACATGCTCGTATATAGGATGCTTAAGGCCTTGTTACGGAGTTTTGCAGTGATTTCGAAAATATTTTTTTTATTGCTATCTAATACTCATATCAAAATTTCGCTGCATAGTTTTGACACTTATATGTTATAATTTGTAGCTGAATTTTTTTGTAGAATTATACTGAACGGTTTTTTATATTTCATTACCCAAAGTACCACGTTTTTCATCGTGAAAATAAGCAAAAATGAAGGAAATTATTTTTTTGCTGGCGAATGGTACATTAAAAAAAAAAACGCGTCCACAGTATTGTGCATCGTGTGATTTCACATTGACTCAAATTTTAAATATTTGAGTTATTGGCACCAGTCTGAAAAAAAACTCGGGAACAAGCCCTTAACCACTGTAGGGGCAACAGGAAAGAGACAAGGAAGATACATCGAAACAAGCAAATCGATGGCTAGGGCCCGGTAGTTTTCGCGAAAAGAATTTTGCATCACTTTGTTTCAGTGCCTTACGTGCGCACCTGCATCTCTGCTGTGTGGTCAGTGATTGAATGCCGTAACACCCAGCGTGTGGAGGTTAAACCCGCAAATCACAGACGTGATGTGTCGCAGTTATATGTGTACTGATTGGCAAAGTCAAATGAATAACGACTCTGCACAAAAACACTCTATCAATAGCCGTGAAGTTGAGGTGCAGGTGTGCACGTAAGACACTGAAACAAAGTGGAGCAAAAATCTTTTCGCGAAAATTACCGGGCCCTATCGATGGCCCAGTTCAAAAGGTAAACAAATAAAAGAACTGCATTTTTTAGTTTGGCTCAACTACGCATAGACAGAAGTGCAATCTACCCATTTGAAAAGAAAAAACAAAACACGGGAGTTCACTTGTTTAATAACGTGGCACTTTATTCTACTCACCAGTAAAGTTCTAGAAATTGTATTTCTTTTGTTTTAAAGTATGATAATTTCTGCAAAGGCAGGCTACAAACATTTTAAATAATTTAAACAGTTGCCTCTGAACTTTTGTTTCAGTTAACACCAACTAAATATGGCAATTAACCGATTTTTCGGCGGAGCGGAAGCCTTTCTATATGCATTTTTACTCAAAGCTGGAACTGTTTCGTTGTTTCCATTTTGAACTGGGCCATCGAAATACTCATAATAAACACAAGTCTGGAAAGCAATGGTTTCCTCGATACGACGTTGCGACTGAGACATGAACACCTTATATTAGGATCACCGAGGATTCAAACAGCAGATGTACACTTGAGTACAAACAACACAAAGTGTTCTGAATCTTCGACAACGTGTGCATAGATCGTGGCTTGCCAAAAGAATAGCCTCCTAGGTCGCCCGACTTGAACACATTACAACTTACAATTTTTTTTGTGAGTATATTTGAAAACTTCGGTGTAGTTACCTGTATACCCGGAAACGTATTGTGGGTTATTGCCAGTGCAATTGTAACACGTCTGGAAGTTTTGAAATTGTACTGGTACCAATGAGGAGACATGCTGAAGCCTGTCTTCACATGAATGGTTGACATGTGGAACAATTGACGTCATTTGTTAGTCCTCGAGTGCATATAAGCAGTTTGGATCCTTAGAGACACTGTTATAAAGTAGGCCTATTCATATACTCAGTCACTTTACCTAGAGACCTGGAAAATCGCGGGAATAGTTGACTATTTGCTTGGCTCCAACGTGATGTGTATAACACTGAATGTTTTGTATCAACATTGGCTATCGTTTATTTGAAGCATTGTTTCTCTCTACAACAGGCCCAGTTAGAACTACACAGCTTGGACACACTCCGTGTGTTGATTCGCCACAAAACTGTTCACACGTGTCGCGGTTAATATACTATAGTTTATTGGAGACTGTGCTAAACATTTTCGCGATTTTCCAGTGTCTCTAAATACCTTATATCAGGTAAAACAATTAGTTTCCGGAACTCTGAGATTATTTTCTTGTTTCATATAGATATAATATCATCGCGCACGTTCATAATTCATATTCACACAGAACTAGCTGCTGACATTCAGAATGTCTGAAGCTTTACCAACGGCACTTTAATGAAAATAACAATGAGTGTATTCCAGCATGCTATTCTGCTCACAGGCGCACATTCGACAATTATCGTGAAACCAGACCGGATATATTCGCTCACAGACATCACACACGAATTTAGCAACCCCTTCCTCTCCGCGCCTCCGCCGACAAATCACGCGGTCAGTTAAATGCTATTCTGTTTAACGGCGGTGAATATTTAAACAAATAAAATGTGCTGTGGCGCGTGGAACGATTCATTGTGTCCCTCTTGTGTGTCGTATGTTTGAGTGTGTTCACGCTGTACATTTTACGTTATACGTAGGCCTATATGTTATTGTCGCCAGGAATATTTGATTGGCGAGTGTGCAGTGTATTTATTTTACATTACGTCGTAATCGAAGCACAGTTAACCATTGACTGTCCACGCTTCAGGTAGGTTACTTCATGCTGTGGAAAATGTATGTTCGCGGATAACAACCATACTAATTTACACTTAAAAACTACAGAAGTTACACATATGCCTTTTCAAATAGCTTTCTTTTTGTTTAATGAAGTTGTGTATGTGTGTTTATGTATTTATGTATATCCCTGTGTTAAATCGGAGACGAAAGTGTAGTATTAAAATGTTGTACCAGTGTGGCAACAGAGTGAAGTTAGTCGCCTTTTGCACTACCAGGATATCTTACTACTATTGTTGGGCGCAGGTTAAAATCCCAAGCAGTCTAAGACAGATTCAACGTTTACGCGACGTAACATGCATAAGGACCTCTGTTTTTCGTAAAAAGAATTTTGCCTCGCTTTGTTTCGTTGCCTTCACTGAAAAAAATACTTATTAGTAACTGCAAAATGTTTTGTTAAAATGGACCTTATAAAATTTTTTTTTGTAGTGACAGCAAAAAATTTTTGCTGTCCCCAATAAAGTTTTGCAGTGACTACAAAAAAATTTTGTAACCACTACAAAAAAAATTTGATAAGGTCCATTTTAACAAAATATTTTGCAGTGACTAATAAGTATTTTATTCAGTGTTTCGTGCACATCTGCAGTTCTGCTTCGGGATCAGTTACTGGATATTCTAACTATAACGAGCCTAGGGATTCTACCGACAAATCTCAGACGTGTGGTGTTGCAGGAACGTTATTGTAATTGGCGCAGTCATATTAGATACTGCTCTTCACACAGATATGCTGCCAATAACCACAAAGAAGAATTGCAGGTGTGCACGTAAGACACTGAAACAAAGTGAGAGCAGAATTCTTTTAGCGAAAAACAGGAGTGTCAAAACATGCATAAAATAATACCTGTACGTGGAGTGCAAGAGGGGACTATCTCCGTGCAGTGATGCTGTACACCATTAGCCCGCGATTCGCGTGTTGTGCTTGTTGCATACACGTCTTTGTTTAATTTAACTTGGAAGGGAAGTACAAATCTCTTAAAAATCTGCAAAAAATTAGAAGAAAACATTTGAAAATCTTTGGACCTATGCGGCTTTTAAATAGGTACACACCGAAGTGAGTAAAAGAAAAATAGTGATTGCCACACTAATGTTGTGAAAAATTACTAAGTACTCTGAAAATATTCATAATTTTGTACTATCATGAATATTTATATCTAGTCAATAAATAATGCTCCGTTAGCGGGACACAGTCAAGCATTTATGATAGCTCTTTAATCTTGACTGTCAAGTCATACTTTTATTTTGAGCATCTGAAATTATAGTGAATGCTGCAGACAACAGTTTAATAAATGCACAAAAAACTCTAGCTTTGTTCACTGCTCTTGGCTTTTATAGTTTGCAACACTCCAAAAACTTTCTAGCGTCATTTTTCCGACGCTCCTGTGTCGTCTAATAGAAGAGCACTCTTTTAACACATGACAAAAACGAAAAGTGCACTTGGTTTACACACTTCAAAGTTAAATGGTACTGCTACTTAACTAAGAATACAAACGGGTTTTACGTCTAACATCTTTGCAAATGAGATCGACATACACCGACACGTGTGTCACAGGAAATAAGTTTCTGGTAACATAGATTGTTGTACAAAGTTCCGATGTATTAATTCCGCGTGTGGGATAATTACCTACTGTTCCGAGTCCTTCCTGCCTGGGTTCTCTAGACCGTGACGTTCAACTCATATAACCGATACACTCTAGTTCCGACTTTTTGAACTTTTCAAAGTATGCACTCAATAAAATATTCTTGCACGCATGTATCTTCGGCTCAGTAACCTCGCGTGTGACAGTAAATATATATTTAATTATTTATTCATACGTAACCATAGTCACACTCACATGCGTTTGTATAGTTTTATTTATTTTTGTATTTATATGTATTTTTAAAATTGTTCACTTTCATTTATATAACCTAACAACACCAGGTGACTTATTAGCTTTTATAGTTGGTAAAATCAAAATATTTAATCATGATAATTTCCTTGAAATGTATTTTACACTACCTATTTGCAAATATATTGTACTTTGTACAATTTACGGCATTCCAGTATTTATATTTTAATTTTTACGTCTTCACGGGTAAATTGTGCTATTGTCATGGAGGTAGCCTATCTTGCTTTGTCGCCTAACAGCTGCGTTGTGGCATGAGTGAAGAAAGACTTTTTTTTTTTTTTTCGAAACTCTTCATTTTGTTTACCTATGTAAATTACACGCATACCAGACGGCGACCTAATGTTACCATCAAAACTACTCTCATAAACACTATTTAGAAGCCCGACATCACCAAAAGATTTTTTTCTAGGCTGATAAATTTTTATTTATTCATTTCACTTAAAAGATTCAATTTAGCGTCCGAGGACAACCAGGCATATGCTTACAATGACAATAGCTAATAACATAATTTCAATTACAAAATTACTTAAATCCTACATGAAATTTTCATTAATAGAATAATGCGCACAGGATAATAAATACTTCTTAACATCTTATTTAAATAAATTAGTCTAATTAAAACATATTTTCTTATAATGGAGTGGCAATACATTAAATATACACTCCCTTCTGGCAAAGTGATAAATAGACTGCAGGGGTATGCAGATTGTATAGTTGTATAGTTTTATATTTATTAATACCTTTTTTTCAAAATGTTCGAAACCAACTAAACAAAGAATAGCGTTGCAATATTGGCCAGTGAGAGTGAGAATTTTCTCATTTATGAAGATTTGTTTACATGGATATTTATAGGAGATCACTCCATAGAGTAATACGGAATGAAAATAAGATAAATAAATCTGTCTGAATGATGGTACGGTGACAAGAGGTGACATGTGTCTGAAGCCAAACAAGCGGCAATTAATTTATCAGTTGCGTATTTAACGTGTTTCTTTTTCCTTAATTTACATTTTTATTCAAACGCAAACCAAGAAACTTTGTAGAGAAAACCTATACTATATTTTCTCCGTTCGCTTCAATCAATACTTATGAGCTAGATTATTCTTAGCAGGAAATTCAATAAGTATAATAACTGGCTATAAAATCAAATACGTTAGAACTGACTGGAGAAATTTTAACCAGCTGCTAACAGTGCAGTTGTTATGATTATATGAGCAACGGTGGAATGCAAGGGAGCGGAAACGGATCTTCCGTGAACAAAAAACTCCGTTTGAAAACGACATCATCTACCGCATCATTCACGTATAAATATCGGGTGCGACGCTATCTGCTTTTTAAACCCACATCAACCACAACAGACGTGCAAAGTATTTTGATGACAAGTCTCGCCCAATAAAAACATACGGTCAGCTCTTAATGCCACGTTCATGCACGGACGACGTGAAGTCACAGTTGTTTCTCGCATTAAGGCGATATGACACTTTAGGTACGTGTCAATGTCGTCCTTATGGCTCCCTAGCTTCAGGAAATAACACGCGTATCAAATCTCTACACAGCCGATCGACGTAAGGGTTATTACGGCTGGGTTAGGCTATTTTGAGTGTTCGTGACGTGAAAACACAACAGCACTAAGTATGAGTCTTGCTTGTTCGCCACGCATAATATAGTCATTACGTGCAGTCTTGTCATCACTGACTCGCATAAACACCTCTAGTTTCTTTAAAATAATTGACAGATTAACAAAATTATGACTGCTATCGTCATAATCCTTTTCACAAGCAAAAACCATTTCTTAACTCTGGAATTTGAATAAGAATTGTAAACTCTTTTAAACAAAAAACGTTTGACAAAAGAGTTTCGTTTTTAGAAACTATTATAAAATATCAAGTATTTTTTTAATTTAATTAAGTTCTGCAGCGCTAAGTCAG
Organism: Medauroidea extradentata; assembly: GCA_003012365.1. NCBI lineage: Eukaryota > Metazoa > Arthropoda > Insecta > Phasmatodea > Phasmatidae > Medauroidea > Medauroidea extradentata. Next base: position 57,082 of record PNEQ01029622.1, on the reverse strand, counting down.
GACCCTTAACATTTATCATGGGTTCTAAAATTTGACTTGTAACTAACTTAAAAATATGAAACATTTTGTAAGAGTTTCTTCTAAACTTTTAAATTAAAACAATCCAATAACAGCGGAATGCTTAAAACTTTCATATTTACTGCTAAACGTGCTAATAATGAATAATTTGTAAAACCAATCTTTTTCAACCTGCCAAGCCAGCTGCCGCAACGGTAACACGTTCGATTCACATTAGGAAGGACCAGTGTTCTAATCCCGGCTCCGGCAATCGTAATTTCCACTTTTTGTGGATTCCCGAGATAGCTGGTTGGTTCCTAAACACAGGCCATATCCAACTACTTTCCTAGTTCTTGTCCTTCTGTAAAGTTGTGTAACTTTCTCTTATGACCTTGCTGTCGAAGAAATGTTAAACCCAACAAAAATTATAATAAATTTAACATTAATTTAAGCCATTAATAAAGACACGCATTTTACGTGTTGACAACCAATAAAGAGAAACCTTGAGTGCACTTTTAATTGTACTTGGTAATTAGACACAGTTGTGGAAGGACGCAAGCTAATTTATAAATGAACTTAAAATTGTAATATGCTATTAAAACTCAAAAAATAGAGTACGACTGTAAGTACGTCGAAGAATATAAATGACACGTGGATCTTTACACCGAAATGAAACTCAATACGTTATTGTATAATCCCTTTAAAATTACAGTAAATTAAGTAATGCTAATTTTTGTACCTATTAATTTATGTTACAATGTTTAAATAAATATAGAATTTAGATTCTTGGGAAGTAAATTGTTTATTTTTCAAATACAATTCAGGTGTTTTAACACCCTTTAGAATTCACACTACACAAACATTATATGAAAGTATGGTTTAAAAAACAATGTTCTAAATGTACAAGCAAAAATGTTGTAAGTATTTATTGTTGCTTGTTTTATTTTTTAAAAATCACATTTTTTGACGGTTATAGTGTTATTCAATAAATTATTCTTAATGATTTATGCGCCACAGTAAATATTTTATTGTTATTAATTTTAAAATCAGTTAAGAAGTCTTTCAATACGGTGCAAGATGAACTGATCAGGTTTTACGCAGACAGAAGTAAGGAAAACAGCGATGACTTGCAGTTTATTACCATCAAACGGTGCTTTGTTCTTACCTGAATTTCTTATATTCTCATAGCAGTTTACTGAATTCTAGAACTGACGCATATTCGGGGCATTTTAAGAGAAACAATTGCTTTGCTCATATATATATATATATATATATATATATATATATATATATATATATATATATGAAAACGTAATCTGTCCTGCAAGAAGCACTCCTATATATATTTTAATACGCCAAAGTTTTTAAAAAAGCTTCCTCAACTTCATTCAGATATTTGTTTTACAGCGATTGAAATGGATTTTATACGTTCAGATCTGACAACGTATGCCGACTGTCAAGAATGTAAGCTCCACTGACGAAGAGTCTTTTAAATGATGTGACATGACAAACAAGTCTAATCAGCGCGTATTATGGAATTAAATGTTGCGTTTTTCATCTTGTTCACCACAATATAGAATCTCAGGGCTTCGTGTGATACGAGAATGAAGCGGGGACACAATGGAAATAAATAATCAAAATCAGAAGAGCAAACTTGTCATATATTTTACTATTATATAAGGGATAAATCTAACGTTATGTTACATCTCAGATCGAATTTTAATTTTTTCTTAAAAATCAGAGAATAGATCGATTGTTTTACTTTTTTTCAAGTCAACAAGGCATAGTTTATTGTTTCATTCATTTTTTAGAAACCACGTGGCAATGTTTCTGTTATCTTCGTATCCTCTGTAGTCGCTCCAGTAAATGAGGATACTTTTCATTGTCAGCTGTTCCCTATTCCAAAATAATGAATATATTATTGTTCCAACAGTTTCAGAAAACAGATCAAGTTTGTATGCATGCCCTGTCGTCACAAAAATTTTGATACATCAATAACAAAACTAATGAACTGGTATCGTTTTTACACTGCACAAAGGAAAACTTCAAGCAAGATATTTAAAAATGATAATAATTATTCTTATAACAGTTTCAGTAGAAGTAAGAAAGGAGCTACCAGGATGTTGGGTATTATGTTACCTGTTAATCTCTTTCTTACTGTTCAGTCATGTGGAAAAATCAGTTGTGCCGACACCAGCCATTCAGTTTTAACGAGCATATTTGGGATGAATACGTACCTCAAGGTCGACTCAGCGCACAGTAGGAGGAGACAGGAATAAGCTATCAGCTGTTGTAAGCGCAGAGGAAGGTGGGAGGTGGTATTAATGTACGACACAGAGCGGGGGCGAGTGTTTTCATAGGCGGGCCACAATAGGCCATTAGCTGCTCGGAGCGCGCGAGGGTGCCATGTCAGGAGATGTAGACGGCCAACTTTATGCCGCCCTCACAGTTTGTCGCGTTGCAGTCTGAGATGGTGTGGCTGCACTGTATTCACAACACCACACGCCTACCATGCTGCTAGTGAATAGGGAAGGGGGTTCGACTCCCACACCAAGATTGATGAGATCCGCCTCCCTTACTCAATATAATATACCATTTCACTTAGTTCGTCCATGAACAATATTTCTTACAGGCGTATTCACGCTTCTGTTTCTAAGACATCAGGAAGTTTGAAGGACGGAAAAGTAAGACGAGTTTATTGAGATCTAAAATAATGCCACCCTCATCAGTGGTTGACCTGGCCTCTAGCCTTGTAGTCTCAATTTGTCATAAACTTTAAAATACGCTGTTCCTGTTGTTTGAAACAATGTATACTGTGATGAATGCAATAAGCGTGTATTGTATGCTCGACCACGAACATTCATTAGTTTTGAGTGAGTGGTGTTCAGAATAATAAACTTACGTTATATTAACTAAAAAGGGAATGAAGGTAATTAAATTATTTTTACACCAGTAGACTCTTTCGTTCAACAAGAACTTTTTGTTAATTCGAACACGTCGATTTATAATGTGCTAATAAAACAGCAAACCCACGGCATTGCGAAATTGTATGCAAAATAAAAGTAACAACACTTCCCCCCCCCCCCCGATATAGTTTTATGGAACAGAAATTAATTACAAGGGAAATGTAGACCTTAATGTATACATTTCCCACAAGGTATACACTTACGTAAACATTTTATAACTTTGCGTCTATTCTTCACAAAATGGACATTTATAAATAATTGCCTTATTCAAACCACTATCTTATTTTCCCATAATGAAATCAGAGATTATTTTAGTAGATAACATTCATATATAAATGCAGGCATCATATACTGGACGATACAAACTGTACCGACTTACTTCAAGCTGAACGTAAATTTTCATAATGAAATGGTAAACGTATATGAAACGTGCTATTTTAACCAATTTATTCCGGATATACGAAAATATTCTACATGTAGGTAGTTCAAGAGCTTGTATAAGTAATGTAAATGTTTCTGCGCGGATTTACAGTGTTAGTATATACATGTTTGTACAGTACATGTTGACATCATAGGAATTATGTAAGTGTTATGATCTATTGCAATAGTATAGTTCCATACACTAAACAAACTAATTAAATACATCATTAATTTGTTTGGTGATCTGTGGCCGTCTGTTTACAAAGGCTGGTGAGTAATATACACTTCAAAATTTCCCTTTTCATATTTCCCGTTTTATTTCGTTTACAAACAAATTTTCTATATCTTATAGTTTTCGACATAATTTTTCATAATGAATCACCAGTTGAATTTGGTCGGTACACTTCTTATCCACCCTGAACGTATACATAAATACGTACGTTTGTTTGGACATACTCCATTGCGGAATAAAATAAAACTAAAAATAAAACAAGAAAATATAAATAAGCAGATAATACTGACTGTCTGGAAAACTACTCTGTTTTGTTTCGTCTCATCGTTTTTTTTTCTATTAGTGCCTGATATCTACTGTGTTTTTGTTTCGTCTCATCGTTGTGTCGCAAGTCAACTAAGGTTTATTTTACGATTGTTTTTATTTCATTTATTTTCTGTTTGTTCCTTGTTTTATTTGACCCGATTCCAGTTTTTGGATTTTCATGTTGTGTATGTATCTTGTTGACTAAAGCAAACTCTGCTTATTTATGTTTTCTTGTCTTAATTTAGTTTTCTTTTGACAGTCATTTATTTCGCAATGGAGTATGTATAAGCAAATAAATCCAGTCATGTCCTCCCATTGCACAGTTCTATCAAAGATCATAACGTACGTACATATTTAATTAATTGCGATATTTTTCACTCTAAGTACGACGTTATTTAATGTAGTGTTACAAGACATGTTGCAAATACGTAACTGTGACATGCGAAAATGGTTTGTAAATTGGAAGATGGCTTATATTATTTAAGTCAACATCTACATTCTGCAAAAGTATTCTAAGAAAATTTAATTTTAATCGGTTTACCCTACTCAAAAGCACTTAAATTTTTTTGTACCAAACTGTTTATCATCGCTCATTACAACACGTAACTTCAAGCAATTGATGCATTTTTTTCTGCGTCCTGGGCAGTGAAAAACTAGACTGTTGCGTTGTACCTGTATGTCATAAGTAATGTCAACGTGTGTTCTTAAAGTTCAGTTGTTTATCCTTTACGCCATATTTGCGCATATTATATTAATTATGTTATTTGAAAGACAGAGGGGAATCACCACCTTGCGGTAGTCGCATGTAACCAAATGATGAGGGCTTTGTATTACAGACACTTAAAAGTCTAAATTTACTTAAAACTGCACCAAACATTGCGATGAAAGTAATTGACTCAGCCAAGTAACTGTAACTTTACGTTAACATCACTCGCAAACAGCATATTTAAGTGATTCCAGGAATATTTGAAAACTCGCAAGCGAACTTCAAACTTGTTTATAGAACATTCAAAGCGGTTAATTATGTGCTTTCATTAAGCTTTGTTAGTTTCTCCTTTCAGCCGTTGTGCACGTTTTCGCGACTAGTAAAACCAAAGATTGGTGTCGAGTTTACAGCTTTGTTTACAGTCACAGCGAGAAGTAGCGAGAAATAAAACCATCGTGTTACTTCTAGAGATCCCTCATTTAAACACGAACAACTTTATAAAATGACTTAGTAATGAGTCAGTTGAATATATTTTATTTAGACTATAATTGAACACAAACACACGAAGAAACTTTTTTTAATTATTTAATTAATCTGCGTATTCCATTCAGTTATTCGTTTTACTATAGCGTTATTCCAGCAATTTAGTTCAAAAAAATTAATTCGATAACATTTCCAAAAATATTAATAAAAATTAAACATTAATGTTCTAAAAAAACAGGTTTTGACAACTTCGTGAGCATATATTTTGTGTGAGGGAAGTAGTCCTGATGATATTCGGTCAAAGGGATCTGTTACTCTGGCGGAATGATTGCTAGCAAAGTTTTACAAAAATTTCTCCCTACATTGAAAAAAAAAATCATTGTTTCTGGAGCCATATTTCTGTAAATTTAACCCTCTGTGACTACTGAAACAGGTACAGCCATATGGGCAGTCCATTGTCTTTAAAAGTAGATAGTAATGCCAACAGAATGTTTGAGGTGAAATTTTTCAAACCAGTCATATCCACTGCACTGAAATTGTGCATTCGTACAACTACACGACAGCTGCTATGTACTGGATGGAGTAGAGCTGCTAAATGCTGACTCTGACAAGTTTACTGCTTCAAAGTCGGATATGTCCACAGGATTATTACGAAACTTTACGTGAACGTTTTAAATTACGTACGGAATATAAAATTCAAATATTTCATATTAATTGCCATAATTTGACATTTAAAATAACTATTAGTGGTAAAACTGCCATACTTAACTCCGTTAAGTATCCCAAAATATCAGTTTTTTCTTGCCTGTAAAATTGGCTAAGGATAAATGTCAGTTTGTAGTAGTTGGTGTTGTCACGGCTTAGTGACGGCAGTAATTCTAACAGTACATAACGTTGTGATTGCAGTCTGACTGTGTTATGTTGACAGTGTACATCTGAAATGAATTTAATGTAGGGTGAGATTTTTAAATGTTTGTTGCAATAGGAGTTTGCAATCCAATAAAATTTAATTAATGTAGGGTGCTGTTCTCTGGTGGTTTGACGTGTCGACAGTCAGAATTCTCGTCAAAGGTCTCAAGCTATTCGCTAGAAGTATTCTGGCTGAAGTTGGCAATGCTCGCACGTGCCACTGTCTGGTCGCGGACTGAGCGAGGTGGCAAGCCTGATCACTGGGCCGCGTGTGTGTGATGAAACTGCAGGCGGGAAATGGCGTCAATTATGGTCCCGCGCTGTGGGAACAGCCACGCACAGCGGCCTACTTTGCCATACACACGGCGCCCGACTAATGACGTCACGACACGCCACCAGCTACACGCGTGGATAAACAAACCTGGCCGACAATTTGCCATTACCGACACTCCTTTTTATCACCAGGGTAGGAATTTCCTTGTTAAAATGATAGCTTCTTGGGATCTTTCAGCATTGTATGCTTAACTTAAAGAGTGCGTGGTAGATAAATAAGCGCTTATAACATAAATTGATTAATACCCTTTTTTTCGAAGCTAATTTGGAAAAAATACTCAACGGCAATCCTAGCTAATGGTATTTGCCAACTTTATGAGTACATATGTATCCAAAATTACTAACTCGTTACGCGTGATCTCTTGCGCCACAATTAAATGCTCGAGATTCTGGCGTCAGACATTGTACCTCAGAAGTTCGTAACACTGGAAATAATTTTGTTTAAAACGTTGGCTGAAACTATTGTCTAGGATTGCTATTGTTTAATTTTCGCAAACTGACTTCAAGAAACCTACAGTTTAATATTAATGCTTTTAGCGTTGAATTATGTACCACGCCCTCTTGAGGGTTGGTGAGGGGCGACATAAGGGGAGTATGGAGCAGTGCCGGAATGAAAGGGCGGGGGAAACGGGAGATCCCCGAGAAAACCCGCCGACCAGCGGCATCGTCCGGTACGATTCCCACATGTGAAAATCTGTGGACCGATCCCGCCAAGAATCAAACCCGAATCGCCTTCGAGGGAGGCAGGTGCACAAGTCACTGCGCTATCAACCATGACTTCATCACTCGCAGCAACTTGCTCAATCACGACATAAGTTTAATATGCCACACTGAAAGAAATATTTTATAAAAAGCGTTTCCTGCCGAATTATTTTGTAGTAGTAAGTACGAAATAATTTTGTGGTGACCACGATATTTTAATTGTGACCATAAAATAAACTTTGCAGGTTGAAAGTTTATTAAATATATTGTAGCTGTAATAAAACGCTTTTCCGTGCACATTTAAAGGTCAAATCGAATCTAAAACATGAAGACCAATCCTGCAACTAGTGCAATGTGTCACGTGCAGAATAATACAAACAAGAAATTACCAGCATAACTGATAAGCTTGCTTTCCTCAAAGCGGGTGCAAATTAACCCTGACAGTTAAAATTGTTTACGTAATCAAGGAATACAAAATGATAAAATTTCTTTAGTCGTCTGACACACGAAACATACTAAAGGTATGTCAACTTGCTAAGTAATATGCGAGTAACCAGTAAAATTAATTGTGGGGGGAAATACTTCTGAGATGACTATTTATCATAAAGATTAAAAATAGCCGCCATTTTCAAAGTACTACAGAAGGATAAACGAAATGTACAAAAGTCAAGTCAGGTTTATGAGCAGTATATGTGTACCAATTTTGATAAAAATTCTAAGAAAAATGTGTTCTAACAGATGTATTATTATGCTAAAAATATAAATACGGCCGTCATTTTTAAAATAAGAGCACATAAGTAACTGCAATCGCAAAAGTAAAATCAGTTTGCACGCAGTATATTATGTATAACAAGTTTGATGAAATTCTGAAAAATGTTTGTTCAGATAAGGAATTCGATGCTAAAAAATAAAAATGTCCACCGTATTGAAAATATGAATACAGGATGAACAATATACACAAAAACCAAGTCATATTTGCATGTAGTATCTATGTTCCATGTTTAATGAAATTCTAAAGTTCGGTTCCTCAATATCTAGCTGTATCGGAATATGTAAAAATGGCCGCCATTTTGTAAATATATAAATCGGATTAAACGAAATATACACATTTCACGTCAGATTACAAAGTACTACTTGTGTACAAAGTTTGACAAAATTAGGTACACTGGTTCAAAAGTTTTCAAAAGAACACACACATATACACACTCACACACACACATAAAGTTGATCTCAAGAGCCTACTTTCTACTTCTTCCTTCTGAAAGTAGGCTAATAATTGATGAGGTAACTGGGGAATTTTTAAATCTTCGGAGCGTTTTTTTTTTTTTTATGTCTTTACGTCACGTTGACAGCGAGACCATTAGAGAAGGTTCGGCACAAATTTACAATCTGTGAGGAACTAAGAAAGGAGTCGGCCATGGCGTCTGTTATGGAATTAACCTAGCATTCACCTAAACTGATTTCGGCCATCATGGAACACCGAAATCAGAATAACTGCAGTAGGTAATCAAACCTAGGTCCTCTAGAATGTCAGTCCAACCAGTTACTATTGCTCCACCATACTTGATCTGGACGTTCTATATAGATTTAAACTCTCACACAGGATGTCTGATATTGTGGAATTTAGACCAAAGCTTTAAAGATTGTATTACGGAAAGTGAATGAACAGTCGGCGATGCAGTTTTATCACATGTGACACGTGAGAACAATTGTTCAAAATAGCAATAACCAGTTTCAGTGAATGCATGTCATCGACACAACGAAACCAAGCAATTTACATATAGTTTCCTCGCACGCATTACTCATCAAAGCCTCGTGGTGCAATTTTCACTCTCGCATCTCATAGTTAAGTCATGTACGCAGCCTAAGTCATAGTATAACACTTTCTGCCAATCTCTTGGTCCGTTATTCTAGTAAAAGAACTGCCGTGCCCCAAGATCTGTATCAAGACGAGAAGTGTTCAAACAACGCACCAGCCTCACCCTAAAATGTCTGGCTCAAATACCTCGAGTTGAAGAGACGGAAGACAAAGACGACTAGCTTGGCTACTTTTTATAACGCTGTGTAGTCAAAGAGGAGTTCCAACTCGTTAGCTGCCCTTTTCGCTATGGAAGATAAAACTGAAAACAGAATATTAAATTCCCCTTATAAGACAAAAATACACACCCCAGTTAACGACTTAATGCATTTTTGTGTAGCAACTAGATTCGTATAGTGACAAAAACCACCAAACCGTATGTCGCAGCTCTTAAGCGAGTCTCGTAGAATGTTCAGCATAACGCATTTCTGGTGTCGCTTTGTTTGGCTACCATCACTATAACACCATCATTGTAATTAAACCCGTGCTGGGATGGAAGTCTAAGACGTTAATGCCATGAATTTTCTTTAAGTAATTTAAAGTCTCTGAATACCAAGTCTTTGAGTTCAAATGGGGAGCTGATGATAAAATAAATTAACTCCCAAGTGTTAAATTTTGAAGAAACCTCTTGGGACGTAGAGTTTCTTAACGAATATTATGACAGTAAGGAAGTTATCAAGTACAGTAAATAAATACTTATGATGAGGGTACCCGAGGGGCCAGGATATTACACACCAGAAGCAGACTCACTATTGGGCTCTCGTAGGCATCTGCTTGCCCTGAAGGATGGCACGGAATTAGCCTCTGCAGCGATGACGAGGCGGAACAAACAGGAGATCCTCGAGAAAGCCCGCAGACCAGACATCGTACGGCATGAAACTGACCCCGCCTGGGATCGAACAAGGATCGCCTTTGTAGAAAGCGAGTGGTCAGTCGACGTGGCTCCTTATTTTTCAATTATTAGTTATTTGTGCATAATCGTTATGAAATTTAAATTTAAAAATAATATTTATATGAATAGAATTTCATATTTAAAAATAAAGCGCAATTTTTTCCGCAGCACTGTAAAATCTTCCTGAACAGTATAGCAAGTTTTTAACCAGTACACAATATAGAACAATTTCGATACTTCAAATAGAAGAAGTATTTACCGCTGGTAAAATGTGTATACGTTTGATTGTTGCTCATAAATATATATATATATATATATATATATATATATATATATATATATATCTGAGTGTCCTGATACACTCACTCATCAACACACAGCCCAATACGCTAAACCTAGAACCATGAAATTTTGAGAGAACCTTCCCCTTGGCCCGCAGGCACCCACTAAGAATAGATTTTTCAGAATTTGGTAATTAAGGGGGTGAAAAAGGGGTCAAATGTGTTTTCAAAGAATCCCTGATATCTCATTAACCAGGAAAGCTATCATAAATTTTTTAACTTCGTAATATTGTCCAAAGAAGTGCATATTTGTGAATTTTTCGATTTTGCGAAATTCGAAAATTAAGGGTGTGAAAAGCCGCAAAATGTGTTAGTCATTAATCCGTGATTTCTTCTAAACCATTTCAGATAGTGAGGTGATATTTTTCTTTAAAATGATGCTTAAGTAAATATCTAAAAAGTACTTTTAGAGTTTTTCGAAATTCATCCTTGAAGGTTCTTAAAAAAAATATAACGTGTTTTTAATTAATCCCACTTATCTCTTAAACCGGTGGAAAAAATCGAAATTGATTTTACTTTAAAATAAATCTTACGTAAATATCAAAATAATATTTTCATGATCTTCCGAAATTCGTCATTGAAAGCTGTTTAAAAAAATAAAACGTGTTTTCAAATAATCATCTGTACCTTTTATACCCGTTGAGGTATCGAGATGATTTTTTGATAAGAATGAAGCTTATGTAAATATCTACAAATCAAATTCAGGATTGTCGAAATACGAAAATTAAGGATGTGAAAAGCAGCAAAATGTTACAGTCTCCCGAAACAAGAGAATTATCACGGAGAAATAATTCAACAGTTGTTTCTTTTTGCCAACCTACTTATTATAAATAAAACCTCTTTGGACTGTAGCCTGTACACACGAAAGAATTATCACGGCCTTTCTTTAAGCATTGACTCAGGCATTGTATAAAGTTTGTGGTGTGGAAGGGGTGGCGTTACGGGTTCGTATCCCGTGCAAGACTTTGCGATGGGAATTACTATGACATCATACGAGCATATTGCGCGCGCTCTTTACACTGAACTAAGACAGTTTATAGTTCACTGTTATTGAGTACACTAGCTGTTAAATGCCTTCATCACATATTTTATCAAGAATTACTGTTTAAGTTACATAATTTCACGTGGACAAATCCGCAGCCGGCCAGCTAGTATATGTATGTATATATATACAGGGTGAAAGTAAATTAATAGCCCAAACTTCGGGAGGCGATTTCTCATGAAAAATGAAGTCGACATTATACAGGACACTTTTTGAAAAAGTGAATATTAAGGGCGGAATAAGCCCTTGAAAATCGAGTTTTTTGTCAAAAATTAAAAAAACGGTTAGGGGTTAAATTACGATCATTTGAGTGGTGTTACGTATTATTGATATCTTAAACGTGTAAAAGTTTCAGCCTTCTAATCGTCCCCTTTTATGAAAATAATAGGGGTTGCCTCCCTTATATCGCATAAAATTACGTTGGCGTAACAGTTTGTGAACATTACATGTTGTCTTATTGGGCTGTACATCATAAGGAACAAAAAAGTTCCTCTTATCGCAAATGCCTAGAATGCACCGTTTACCATAAAATTAACACAGTTGTTCTTGTGCCTGGAATGTAGGCAAAATGTGCTACATCCGATAAAAAAAATGGGTTTGTACCATGCTCTCAGGAAAATACAACCCGTGATGCAGTTGTTGAAGCACGTTGCCAAATGCAGTTACATAAGCGTAAAAACAAAAACATGCCCATGCGTGACTCGGTTAATTTGACAACAACTGTTGTTTAGCAAAATGTACCGAATGTGATTATTTTTAAGACATGCATCCGCGAACGTCTATTTCTCTAAGAAATAAATAATATCATATCGGGGATGCACCCTACGGGCGGGGATAACTCAAACTGGTTGGTGGCATTCTGATTTTGGGCCTGTAGGCTGTCATCATCTCTGCATTGTGACAATGGAATGAGACCGTACGAGGGAGCGTTGCCGGAATAAAAGGGTGGCGAAACGGGAGTTCTTTGAGAAATCCTGCCGACCAGCGACATCGTCCCACACGATTCCCACTTGCAAAAAACTGGGGTTGTAATCTTTAATGGTGTCATGTACCGGATATGTCTCGAGAATACGCTACTTAAACTGCTAGACAATGCACCACTGGTGGTCCGACAGAACTTGTGGTTGTAGTTGAATGGTGCGCCGCCTCAATTCTCTCGTATTAAGCGAAACTTCGTAATTACAACATTTCGATACAGGCGTATTGACCGCGGTGGACCTGTTGCATGGCCACCCCGACGCCCTGGTCTAAATCCTCTGGACTTCTTTTTGTGGGGGTACATGAAAAGTGCTGTGTATCAGACCCCAAATTGTGGACGAGGAGGACTTGGTAGCAGGACTCGCAACTGTAGCGGGCAATGTGCGAGATTTCCCAGATATCTTTGAACGTGTGCGTGGGTCGCTACTGTGTAAGTTGAGACTGTGCTGCGTATGTGGAGGAGGTCATATCAAACACATCCTGTGATTTAGGCAATCAGTTATGGACTTTTCTGATGTACTGTAACGCTATTGATATATCGCTCCTGCTGTGAACGCAAATTCACACATCCTTCATTTCTAGGCGTTGTGCACCAACAATTTTACATATCATATTATTGTGAAATTTAGGACAGATAAGTTTGTAGGCCTAGTTCATAAGGCCATATCATTGAATACCGTGCACCATACGAAGCATCTGTGTGATTATTTAAGACAACCCCTGTCATTTTTTAAAGTGTACAGCGGACAAAACGTCCTGGCCGCAGAGTTGTCATTTCATAGCATTTCCTTTTTGTCATTCATCGGCATTTATGGGGGCTACTATGGTCCAGTGGTCAGGTACATATCCTCCCATCACGACGATCCAGGTTCGTTTTTCACTGGGTTCGATCCCCGGTGGGTTACAGCCCCAGTTTTTGCAAGAGGGAATCGTGTGGGACGATGTCGCTGGTCGGCAGGATTTCTCAGAGAACTCCCGTTTCCCACCCTTTTATTCCGGCAACGCTCCCTCTTAGGATCTCATTCCAACGTCACAATGCAGAGATGATGGCAGCCTACAGGCTCAAACTCAGAGTGCCACTAACCAGTTTGGGGTTATCTCTGCCCATAGGGTGCATCACCCATACGATATTATTTATTTATTAGCGAAATACGTACATGACATTAGAATGTACTAAAGCATGTTCTGTTGTTTATGAAGATCGCGCATGCCTGTCTAAAAAATAATTAAATTTGGTGCATTTTGCTCAATTACATTTGTTGCCAAATTAACTAAGTCACGCATGGGCATGTTTTTGTTTTTACGCTTATGTAACTGCAATTTGCGACGTGCTTCAACAACTGCATCACGGGTTGAATTTTCCAGAGAGCATAGTACAAATCCGTTTCTTAGCAGATGTAGCACATTTTGCCTACATACCAGGTACAGATCAATTGTGTTCATTTTCAGGTAAACGGTGCATTCTAGGAAATTTGCGACAAGAGGAACGTTTTTGTTCCCTACGGTGTACAGCCCAATAAGACAACATGTAATGTTCACAAACTGTAACGCCAACGTAATTTTATGCGATATAAGGGAGGCAACCCCTATTATTTTCATTAAAGCGGACGGTTAGAAGGCTGAAACTTTTACACGTTTAAGATATCAATAATATGTAACACCACTCAAAGTATCGTAATTTAACTCCTAACCGTTTTTTAATTTTTGACAAAAAACCATTTTCAAACTCGATTTTCAAGAGCTTATTCCGCCTTTAAAATTCACTTTTTTTTTTAAAAAGTGCCCCATATAATGTCGACTTCATTTTTCATGAGGAATCACCTCCCGGAGTTTGGGCTATTAATTTCCTTACATCCTGTATATGAACGCGACCACTGATATATGGGAAACAATTGTACCATACCTAATTGTTTAAACATTCCCATAAATTGATTCTACAAATTTACAAATACATTTTTAAAGTGTGGCAATGTGTTTCCACGAACTTCGCAAGGAAGTATTTTTTTTTCTTTTTTTTTTTAAGAATTGACATTGAAATGCATCAACTGGGAAATAATTTAATGGCATCTATACTCATTTAAAACTCTGTGGTTTGATAGGCAAACCTCTTGAATACTTGTTAGTGTGGCCTTAATGCAACAGCAAAGGAACATTATTTATTTAATGCACAGCTAATTGGGGCTTGTGCTTCCATACAGGACCAGACTGACATTACAGGTATGCTAGCAAAGTTCAAGGTCACGTGGACAGCTGGATCGTTATAGACGTGACCAAGCACTCAGAAAATAAGGACGAGGAAGCAACCATGGCCTGTTTTAAGTTTAAGAAGCCGTCCAAGCTTTCGTCTAGTGTAGTTTCAGGAAACCATTCATAACTGAAATCAGAAAGGCTGTACCGGAGATCACACCCGCCTCCTGAACTCGAGTCGACTGCTTCACCTCGGGATCACTTCACACTGAACTCAGTTTTATTTTAATCCTCCATCATGCATACACGCGATATAATCTGTACATTATGTTTAGTAGTAATTTACCATTTCTCGGGTATTATTCGAAATTACATGCCATTTCATTACAAGTGTCTTGTCCTTACTCCCCCTTAATTTCGCTCCACGACTGGTTGTATATATCTTGCGTATATTTTAATAGTTCAATTATCAGAAGTAAGACAAACATAGCTGCGGAAAACTGATTATTGTAATAGTCACTTAGCCAAACTTTACTAACAGGCTTGGCATGTTCTAAAAACGTGTTACGGTTCTGTTTTTTGCAAGAATGAACTTTTTTTTAAGAAATCGCCCTCTCCTAATTATATGATGATAACTTCGTTATTACACCAAGGTAAAACTTGCTAACACAATCGCACTTTGTGACACGCCAATGTTTAATTTATGCTTCCTACTTCTTTCAACTGCATTGTGTGACTAAAGAAACTCTTATTATCGAGTATTGGGTACTAAACATTGAGTCCTTGTATATATGTTTATTTATATTTGCTTCAATAAAACAAATATTACTTTCAGTTAAACGTTGGATTTCCTACAACTCTGTACAGAAATGTGCAAAATGTCCACGTATAATACATTATAAATGTAGATGTTACGAAATAAATTTCTTCAGTGAATACTACCATGTGAGAAACCGCAGCCTTATAAATTCATATAGTAAGAGATTCGTAGGTTAACTACAGGCGATTTCTGACTAAAACGTAATTACTCTGCACAAGTTTAATTAATTTTATTTTTTGTGACAAATTAAATTCAAGATAATAAAACGTACTTTGACTATGGGAGAGATAGATTAAGGGAGTTATATCTCCAGGGCTTCAAGAATTCACAGCTTGAAACCAGCAGAAAACAGTGTATTTTAATCCCACTCCTCTAACTGGTGCGACCTGGTGCGACCTTTTTAATAAAACAAACAAACGCCAGGTCTTCGTGTTAAAATGTTCCCTCAAGAAACCTGCAAATGTTGAAAGAAATACGCTATTACACACCGATAATAACTTCCAATAGCCTTCTGGCACTCAGACAAAAGAAGTTATTAAAAGAAGAAATTTTTTCAATCAAATATTTGTTGCACCTTGAGAATACTTACAGATGTTGGCCAATGGTCAGTCTACGTGAACTACAAAATTATTTGAGGTTCAAGAATGTGCATCGTTTGATAAAGGAAGTAATTACAATCCCAGCAATTATTTATAATATAATGCGCGTGGGAACTGCCTCGGAAACATCCAGATGAAATGTTCAATGCAATTACTCTGAAAAGATGCTATTTCACTTCAAGTTTTGTTAATTTCATCTGCTTTTCCTAAAATAAAACCAGTTGCTAAGTTTTTAATTCTTACTTCCGAACACAGGTAATCGTTAAAAAAATTGTTGTTTGCTGAAAAAAATTGCCATAAAAAATAGGAAATTTCTGAAATGTTACTTACATATTATGTAATAGACTTACGTAGGGCGAATGCTTTTACTTCAGTATACCACTGTTCTAAATAAGAAATATCCCAACAAGTTCAAAAACTGTTGTTTGTCTGAGACTGAATATATTGTGAAATATAACTATTCGTCTAAGAAAACATACCCCGCTTTCTCAATACTCTCGAACACTGTAAAAAACTTATTTTCAATCAAACGTCCCAAAGGTTCTTAATTTAAAAACATATTAATGATTTACATGAGTCTACATGTGCTGACAAACTTAACGGCATCTAAGGTTTATTTGAATATTATTTTTCTGTTGTTTGTCTTTGGTATTAATTTAATAACAGCATACACATTTAATAGAGAGTAGTTTTCTTTATATCTCGGTGTTACATATTTCTTAATTTTTGTAATTTTGTCAAAGTGATATAATGTCCTTAGTGAACAATGAAAAAGAAATTCATAAATTCAGCAGCGTGTTGATGAGTGGAAAACTTAGATTAACTGGGTGATGTTGATTAATTCGTAAGGTCAGTATGCACCTATATAACTAGAACCAACAACCAGACAATTGCAAATGTTTCAGGTGTTATTTAAGATGATTGTCGAGAAACAAATACAACTCTAACATTTACAGTACATCTAGCTTTTCTCAAATTGTTCCGTGGAAAAAACTTGGGTTGTTATTTTGGTTATAAATAGTATTCATATAACGTAGAATTACATATGTTTACTGTTGTATTTTAATCAATCAGAGTATAAAAAAAAATAATGCAACTAAGTACGATGCATTTAATAACAATTTATATTTAGGGTAATGACCTTACAATATTTAAGGCAGAATTACCTAAGTTATTACTTTCATCACCGAATAACGGTCTCCAAAATTTTGTATCTACATACGTATTCGCTGCAAACTCCAGTGCAAGTATTTTGCTTTATTTATATCATCCCGCAGGCATGAAGCATACTTTAGTGTAGTTTATAAGTTTAGCACTGTTCTATTATTACTGTAGACATTATTTATGCAGTCTTCCGACGAATTTCTCTTATAATATTGGAATTTACATATTTAGGGCTACATTAACGACGGGGGAGAATTTGTAACAATTTAATTGCATCTGATAAGTGAATATTTTTGCCATATTTCACGAAAAATTCAGAAAAACCTGTAAAAATGTAATTCGTGATGAAGTATGGATGGGTGCAAGATATTTATGTTAGTGATGGCCCTGAATCTGCAGCTTGGTGGGATACGCACACGCGTAAAACTTATTGTTCAATAATTTTCCGGTGTTGTTCTTGTCCTTGAATAGCTTTATGAACTTGAAAGTGGTAAGCGTGAGGAAGGACCAGGGAACCGAACATTCCATGATTTTCTTGTAGTTATTTCGTAAAACTCTGGATAATCGAAATGAGGATTACCGGAAGACGGGAATCAAACCCGGGCCCTGCCTAATATCAGGTGAGTGTTTTACCATTACTCAACCTACACTATGTCCTGAGGAAAGTACAGCATGGCTATATTTGCAGTCTAATAAGAATTTGTAGAGCTAGGATAGTCAAAATAACCAGTATTTTCTAACCCTATAATTGTTGATAGGATACGCTGTATGCATGTCGGACTACCGCAAATTTAGAAGGGCGTACAGCCGTGAATATCAGTCGCATTCAACTGCAGCTGTAAACTAAACATGTGTGATATTTTGTTGTAGCAAACATGGTGTGTGCTTGTACTGTCACCTCTAGCAATAACCACATTAAGGTGATAGTATTGTTGTCCCTCATGTTATAACTTTGTCAGTACAGTATCGATGGGAAGATAGGGAAACAATACATCGCAAGTCTAGTTTATCTGCGATACAATGGTCTCTCGCCTTTGTGATAGACAATCCTAGAAGGTTGTTATCCACAGTCGGGTTTAAATTATGTGATAAGTTGTAGTCGACAAACAGACACAACTCTACATGAAACTGTTCCATCTTCTCTAAACTCCATGAAGCAATGAGATGCCAAGTATTGGTCGATGGCAGGTGCAGTAAGAGGGTAATATAACAGTGCTGCATTTACGATTCAGGGTTATTTGGTGGTGACTATTCACTTCATACAGTTAGCACATAAACTCTGCTGACGTAAGTACTGATTTAAATTAGTGGTCACTAGAAGTCTTGGTACAGTGTAAACTGTATTGCAGGAGACCCTGAATTATATTTTCAATGTGAGAATATCCACAAATCTACGTTTTATGTTTGGCTGCAATTTAGTGTTAGTTTCATACATTTATAAAGACGTCTTAGATCAGCAGATTTTCTGCGTCTGCTAATTTTTTTAATGTTTAAATAAACATGAGCAAGTCAAAACTTAATTTATTGAAAAAAAAAATCAAAATGAACTATTGGCGTAGGCCCTACTCAACAACAATGAGATTCTGATTTACAGGTAACAGTTATCTAAAAAAAAACCGATTAGTGTTCTCAACAATGAATATTTTATGAGTTTAAAAATGAGCTACTTTTTTATTCAAGAATTAACTGATGTGGTTCCTAACAATGAGATGCTTGTGTTATCAATCAAGGAGCTACTGGTGGTGATGAGAGGGTTAGACGGCCCTTTAACAATGAGGTTTTAAGAGCCGATGAGGGTGAAGTGAGATGAAGAAGGGACAATACAACATCTATGCCCAAGCCAGGATTTAAACCTCGCATCCTACTACGCTACGGAGGTCGACAGGAGCTACTGGTATATTCAACAACAAACTCTTGGAGTATTCAACAGTAGGCTGATTTTGTTGAGTAGCCATGGGTGTGATCAACAGTGAGATAATAGTGTACTCACATATGAGCTATCAGTGTACTCAACAACTAGTTAATGGATTTTTCAACAAACAGCTACTTGTGTACTCAACAAATAGTTACTGGTGTACTCACCCAAATAGCAAACATCAGCTGGCACACTTGTGCAAATCTGATCGTGGTAAGCAGCCCACAGGCGGTGAACATACGAAATGCACCCGTGATCACATGTGGCTTACATGATGCATAATGCAATGGCCCACACGTTAACTACAAGTGTACCACAAGCATTCTTATTATACTCAAATGCTTCTAGGTTTGTTTTCTCTGTCTGATTGTGAACCGTATACTGAAATATGTCAGTCGTTTTAAACTAAGTTGCCCACATTAAAATTATTTCAGTATAACTACAAACATATTTAATAACATGGCCTGATTAACAGCCATTCCATCAATAGTAGACAATCGTACTAGCGAACGTTGGCCGCTTCTGCCAACAGTTGACCAGCTGATAAATGATTGTATTTGCTACTGGGGCAGTTACCAGCCAGTTAACACAATTTATTCCTAAACAGGACAACAGTAAACTAGAAGTGTAAACGTAACGACAATTTATTCATGGTGAACGAATCGAAACTAAGACGGTTAGCCTGTCGCGTTAACCTCTCAGTGGACTCAAAGTGTAGGTACACCCGTCACAATAGTGGCAACTTGACAAAGTTACCTGTAACCACCTCGCTCAGCACAGTAGTTCGCAGTTGTCAGGTTGTCTATATTGTCCTAGCAGCTGGTGCCACAACTGCGACCGCTCGCTGATCAGTAGCGTTCATTATTGCCAGAGCTTAGTCACGCGAAGGCATCATTATTCTGCGCTGGTAAAACGACCCCGCGCCCCTCGTAAATATAGGTATTTCATACATCGGGACGTGTTCTTGCAGCTAATATCACACCAAGTGGCAACCTCAGTTGTCGCTGACTGTCAGTGTGTTCAGGTTTGTTTGTTCCACTGTCACGCTTTCACAGTTTCTATTCTACTACCGGTTTCTGCAACTTTCGCCACGGCCTGAACAGTTACTTACATGTACTAACAACCGAGCTAATATTGGAAGAATAACAATTATTCTTTCACCCAACCTCAGTGCATAAATTTAGATTTTCGATTAAATTGAGTTTTAGGATTAAGGGCGCCGCCTACCCGCGCGTGAGAGGCTCATAAGCGACGGAGCTGTAAGGTCGACCTTGAAGCGCGCATCAAATGCCGCGTCGCCTCAACGAGCCAAGCGCTGAACTAGCGTGCAAGCTTCCCGCCGAACGGTTTTCACTATGCGACACTAAGCGGTGACCATATAATGTTATTGGTGGAAAGTCTGCAACCAAGTTCATTGCAGGTCGCAACCTGAGTTTCACATACAACCGGTTAGTACATTTTGAAGTACGGAACTCTGAAAAGGCCGTTTTTTAGCCATGTTGGGGGGCTTAGAAACAATGTTTTTAATTATCATGGTGTCTTAACAATGAGGTTTCGACCTTGTCTGAAGTTTCTTTTCGTACGTTGGTACAATGGGTGCACGTGGAATATTTTCGTAGAAAAATCCTGTTTGCGAACACACTGCAACGCATTTGAAGCGTTGGTTAGGCGGCCGCCTTAAAGCTTGTCACAAATAAATAACTACTTTTAAGTTAATGATTATTTCACAATATATATAAGTATGTTTACTGCCAAAAAATAAATTCAAATCGAACAAATTCTATCCCTTGTTGAATATTTCTGAAGTTATAGCGTTTGTTTCATTGCTGCGCGTGTTTGAAACACACTACAGAAGCTACCGTGCAAATTAATTAACTGATAGCGCTGGAGGGAATAAACGTGGAGTTACTCGTAGTGGGACAATTTGACTCTTCCTGACACTGTATGTTGGTCAACTTGACTCTCCTGTGCGACCTGAGCTTTATTTTACAGTCCACTGACTTAACTTACATGGTGAAAACTTACATACTTACTGTGCCGTGATATTGTCACTGACAGAATTAAAAGCACTGTGAAAGATGTAGATCTTTTAAACTGATGTGTTTTGCTGACAATGCTTCATGGGTAGCAAATATTGCTGAGTTGCAGGGAACCTGCAGTAGCATAAAATGACTTAACACGATAATATGAGCAACCAAAATAACGATAAACACTTTGAGGGAGCAAGAAACGTCTGTAGTCAACAAACATACAAATAATCCTGAAATAGGAATATAATCGGGGTATAGTGGAAACGGAAAAAAAAAGTCGAAACAGACTAACGCTGAGCAGCGTGCATGGATGAACATTGTGACAATAACAGACGAAGACAACTAGAACAACAAGAATGAAAACAGCGACAAAAACGTTTGTAGATAACAGAACGAATTTAGCACAGATAATAATAGTAGGCTCCATTTAGCACAGATAATAATAGTAGGCTCCATTTAGCACAGATAATAACAGTAGGCTCCCTTCGCCGTCAACAGACGTAACAGTTCGGCAACTGTAATCTGTTCCCGTCGTCGTCCAGCACTCTGAGACCTTATTGTTTCCTGTTACTCATTTTAATGGGCTTAATCATTTTATGTAAGGCACAGCAACATTCTCTTATCAATGGCTTATATCCAACAGAATTCTCCACTGCAAAAAATTATTCAAAGATCACATTGTTAACCTTACCGCACAAGTATAATAGAGAAAACAATCCCTAACCATACGAAGGAAACACGCTTTATTTTATTTCCAATGTAAAATCTCAGTGCATTGTAGCAAAGTCGAGTACACAGCACAGAAATGTCTAGAAAAAAACTGCGTATTGTACTTGCATACATTTCTGCACTTTAACGGTGACTATATCGTCGAAAATAGCTTATGACTAAATAATGACCCATCGTATGTGAATTTTCGAAAAAAATTGTGGCACGTGAAAACAAACTGTAACATATTGTTTTAAACACTTTTATGTATCGTTATATTATTTTCTGTTAACCCCCCGCCTCCTCCAAAAAAAAAAATCAAATAAAACAACAAATTTGCGCTCAAAATTAGCTAAATATCTCAGCTCAAACGTACACTCTAAATCTTAATTAGTGAATATTCACTTATTGACGCTGATGTATGGAGCAGTTTTATCAATTTGAATCAGTGAAAATAGTCACTGTTAAATTAGTGAATATTCGCTTATTTCCTTTAAGATTGTCAACATCTCACAAGTGTATCAGTGAATATTCACAGTTTTTTCCAGTGGTTTTCAGAAAATAGTTGTCACTTATTGAATCAGTGAAAAAATACTGGATAATATGAGAACAGTCACTTATTAACTTGTGGAATGTTGGCACTCTTTGTCGGAATCAGTGAATAGTCACCGGTTTCACAGTAGTTTCTCACTTATTCAATTTGTTGAAACAGCTCCAACCGTCGGCATGAATCAGTGAATATTCACTTATTCAGATTTAAGTGTAACCTAACATGAAGCTACTTCATGTTACTTCAGAATATAAATAGGGGCCGCAGTGGCGAAGGGCAGACCTCTCATCTACCACCAAGGTGATCCGGGCTCGATTCTCGGCGGGGTTGGACCCCGGATATTCGAATATGGGAATCGTGCCGGATGATGCCACTGGTCGGCTAGTTTTCTCTGGGATCTCCCGGCCTTTCATTCCGGCGCTGCTCCATACATCATATCCTCCCTAACTAGCGCTAAAGACCTCGATGTTACGCGCTGACCAAAATGTCTTCACTTTGCTTCAGTATAAATAATGGAACAGCGAGATGTTAGATGGCCTTGCAAGATAAGACGCTCTAAGAGGTAAAAAATCAGGGATTCCGGGCATCTTTCTCTTCTGCACATAACCATAAGCGTGAAAATCATAAGTTTTACTCAAGAAATGACAGCTACAAAGATTTAGTTGACGCTAGTTCTGCGCTGATCCAAGGTCCGTCGATTATGTTTTCTCCAAGAATAGGTTTTATGAAATCAGTTTACACCTGTCGCAGGAAGTAGAACGAATTTGTCTCAAAACACTGCCCGATAATCAAGACTATTATTCAGCTCGTATCTACAATATTACGCTAAAATACTTTGTGTATGACCTCCATGACGATGGAAACGTCATGTTTCTTAAATTATAAATAAAATAACTAACATGACGTCTTTAGTTTTTCAAGTTCAGAGGTAAGTATTTAGAAATTTAACTGTCGTGTTAGTCCAACATTAAAAATTTGTGACAACTTAATATATTGAGGTGCCCGCCTGCTTTCGCTGTAGAACTGACCTACGGCAGGTTAGAAATATGTATTTATTTGAAGAAGAAAGGTTATACGTGTTTACAACGTACCCATATCCGAAAAGAAATTACATTTCGGTGAATAATTACGAAATACTTTCAAAATGTCCCACGCATTGAAAATAATATACCCTACACCGATCCCTCAACGTGACTAAAAATGGCCTTTTCGCACAAAATCTACTGTTGAGATAGATTTAAAACTGTTTAAGGTGCCTACAGTGTACTTTAACACAGACTTTCAAGCAATAAAATACCAGGGTTACCACTTGCAATCACATAGTTCCAACGAACCGACGGAAACACTTCGGGACAGTTTAGCAACATGCGCATAGCTACGATGGTACACTTAAGCGCGATTTAGCAGTGATTCTTACTGCTTCATAGCTTCTGAGTATCTAACGCAGAAAACACTTTCAGCATGCGGCACCATTAAACCTCTAATTTTATTGCGTAAGTGAATTTAAAAGTAGTAAACATTAAAATAAAACGCTGATTATTCCTTTGGCGAAACTGAATTGTGGAAATATAAACTTTTGTTACACACGGTGGCCTAATCTATAACGTAATTTAATTCAGTGTTGGTTTAGTTAAACTGGAAATAATATGTAAAACTGACCCAAAATAATGTATAAATAGCGAAGATATTATCATCTAATAGCAATACCGTATTATTTGGAGTGAATAGAAAAAAATGTTTTCTTTCTCAAATGTGACACAGATTATTACCGATGTTATCTAGATAAAACTTTTCATCAATCAATTTGAAGTTGAATTTCAGTAATAAATACACTACTTGCAAAAGCTCACAAAATTGTTTTATATGGCGCAGGTATTTATCTTCGTTAATAAGACCAGAAATATGGAGGTAGATCATAAATTCATTCATCACATGAGTTGCCTGTGAGGTTTATAAGGTCAAAGGACGATGTAACGCCAAAGCAAAGGTCGACATTATGGTCACTCCTCGTCGCTCACATATTAATAATGTCGGTCGCTTGATGTGTAGATATGTGTTTGCTCTTTTCTTCTCTTCTTGCTTCCGCAACCCCTCCCCTAGCCGCCATGACGCACCCCTGCGTGGTTACGTGAAGCAGTCGAGGTGGCGTGGATTTACGAGTGCCAGGTCCGATCCGGCAACCCTCGCTCGTGCGAAAGTAAAACAAACGTCCGGCCGTAATTAAATCCTCGACCTGCCCGCACGTAATACAGACACACGGCAGTTCCGGCTGGCTTTGAAGTTTTTCCGGCCAGAATGTTTCAAGCGTGCTTGCAGAGCTCTTAGCACATCGTCAAACGGGCCGGCATTCTGATCAATTCTTCTTTAGCAAAGAAACAATTTATTTAAGGCTTTTCAGCTGAAGTTTTAAAAAATCTTGTTTTACAGTAAAGAAACATTCTGAGGCTGTTTAATTCACTGTTAAAAATGTTAGCATAACACGGCTGTTTGTCTTACAGTTTAAAACTCTAGTTTTACAAGAAAGAGAGTCTTTAAAAATGTATTTTCTGTTCAATTTTTATTTAAGAATGTTTTATTAACAAAGTTGTTGGCGGTAAACAAAAACATTTTTTTTAACATATAACTTCTCTTTAAAATATTACAATTAACTTTACCACAAATATTGCTGCTGGACTATATAAATAGAAGCCAAATTGCATTGTTGCTGATAAACATTTGTTTATTTATATAATGTAGACTTTACTACGCTTTATAGTTGATTCCGTCGCATTAAGCGTACAAGGCTTCTGATTTTCGAACTGTATGACATTTTTTTAAATAAAAGTATAAGAAATATTATTGTTAAATTGTAGTAACGTTAAAATTTACCCACGGAGTAGCTTTTATTTACACTCATTGGCCACAGCAGTCTAGAGACCAGTTAATATATAGTTGTGGTTTGATGTTCTCGCCATGTATTATCCCTGGCAGACTGGTTGTGGGCGTGGTTACGACGGTCAAGCACAGTAGGTCAGGACCACCTGGGGCAACATCATGGCTTCCTGCTGGTCACATGACAGACCCCTCTTCGCCTTTTGTTCCTCTTAAATAGTCGCCGTGTCTTATAAACCTGTCCCCGTTCATCGTGTCTCTGGCTGAAATACGTTGGGGGAAGGTTAATTCTACTCAACGAGCTATATAGTAAACATAGAGGGGCGGAAACAGCAATCTGCAAGGCTCTGAGGTGAAGCCCAATTTAACGTGGTATTTTGACCCTAGATAAAATGGCGGACTCTTATAACCGGTCGAGAGACGAGGCCGGTTATGCTAATTTAAATTTACTACAGTACAATATATTACAATAATTATTGGAATTTTTTCCTGTGTTTAGCGGGAATATAGTGGAGCTATAAAGTTACGGATTTTATGCGAACATATGACGGAATTTTCAACATAACGTTGGCCACACTGCTGTTCGCCATGTTTTCTTCTATCAATACAGCCGTTCAATTGGGCTTCACTTTGGAAGCGTTTCCGCACCTCTATGTTAACTATATAGCTCGTTAATTCTACTACAGGTAAAAAGTTGGCACATAGAACATTTCTGCCGCTTGAGCGCTGGTGTCGGTAAGAGCTGTGAACTGACCAATCACAGAGCTTTCCTGAATTTTAAGTTACATTAAGTTGATAATTTAAAATGCAAAATTGGTTTATTTTCACATTAAAATTAAGTTAAATGACTTCTGTCATTTCCAATCCTAGTTAAATTTTATTTGACTAAAGTTTCGTATTTTTCTGGTCCCTTAACGATACTAGCGGCAGAAATTTCCCCTGTGCCAAACTCTCCCATGCGAAAACACATTTTTTTTCTAGCCAGTAGTATAATTAACCTTAGTTGTGGCGTGTTTTTATGAACGCGAGGCTGCAGAAATCCCTCAGTCGCTGTGTTTAGTAACTTGCCCCAGACACTCAGTGACCTTCGACACTGCATTTAACGAATATTCTCAGGTCTCGTGCCGGAACAGTATGTTAACGTTACGATATACTTCAAATTTGCGATGAAGATATAATGCAGAGTTGTTATTCATAAGTTACTGAACAAAATGTTTTCATAGTAGAATATGTGACTTAACGAAGGGAGTGGTTTTAGAGTGAATATTAAGGTTATGTTCAAGTTGCAAGAATTGTAAGTATTTTTTCCGATATTTTAGAGATATTTTACAATTTCCACTACATCATTCACAAGGAGACTTGAACATTATACCAAATTAATTGTAAAATACGCTTTAGGCATTGTATTACCTTAAGTATAATTATTTTAACCTTAAATTTCACACACAATTCTAAATTAAATTTTAATACAATGATACAATTTTGGACTCATGTCCACTGAAATCAGGGCAGTTGTCAGTTTTGTACGAACACCTCTATTGTTACATTTTTGAAAGAATAAAAAAGACAGGGGGGCAGTAAGGCTGAATTTTATTACTAACGTGTGTATGTTATCTCGTGTATTTATTCGTTCCCATTATAGTTTTGTTAAGGCTGCTAGTAAAATAATCAGTTTAATTATCATCCAAGATACGAACTGTGATTATTGGTTGCATAGATATATATTATAACAAATCTCAGTTAACGGTTGCGATGTATTCAAGATGGCTCGCATGTGTGCTTCTTCACAACAGCAGTGTTCTTACGTAAACAAGTACAATAACGAAGCTAAGAAGGAGCGGAGTTTAAATCATAACATCCGAGCATCATCCAAGATGGCGGGCCAGTTAGGAGCATTGACTTCGTTGAAGAAGTGAAAGTCAACAGAAATATTATTTTTTTATTGTTTTGTGGTACCACTGAAATAAATGATCACAAAAATATAGAAAGTAGCAGGTTTATCTAAAAACAATAAATTAGACATTACGTATGTTTGGCAGGAACAGCAAACAGCAAAAACGTTGATAAGCAGCACAAAGGCAGAAATATGTTTAACAAGCGGTCTGTATGGCAAGGCCAATATTACGTATAGAAAAGCTAAGATTAATGTGCCGCACAGAGGCAAAAATAAGTTTAACAAGGGCCTGCATGACAGGGCCGATATTAAAATAGAACGTTTTCATACACTTTGCCAAGTTGTCTCGACACGAATGTCGTACCAAAATACAATAAAACCCAATACAATAAATAGTATATAAGCGTAAAAACGAGCTGGTGAGCTCTACAGTTTAAACAAAAAGACCCCACGAGAAATTTCAAATTGGACTAAGTTTAATTCTACTAATAGAAAGAAAGTGTGTTTTATTATGGGATGGTTTGGCACAGGGAAACATTCTGCCGTTAGTTTCGCTGCAATTGCTAACGAATTTAATAAAATACGATACATATTAAAATCCAATTTTACTAGACTTGGGAAAGAAAGTCCTTATTTTATTTAATTTTAAAGTAATGCGATTGGTCAGATTGCGCCCATTACCGATACCAGCGCTCAAGAGGCAGAAATTGTCCCTGTGACAAACTTTCAACACTGATCTTTTTAACCTGTAGTAGAATTAACCTTTATTAAAAGCAGAAATCTGTCGTAGTTATCAGTTTCGGACATTAATATTTTATGTTAATAGTATTGATTTTGTACTTCACGAATTTATTTCATTTCTTTTCTATTTGTATCGGAAGCAATGTTATGAACACATATCCCGCAGTGTTTCTTATATAATAATGTGTCCCTCTGCGAGGTTGTGAAGAGTAACGTGTTGCACATATTATCGAGTATCATATAACCGACCAAGGTGTTTTGTAGCTCGTGAAGCAGAACATCAGATTATGGCGGAGGTACGGATGGCCGGATATTGTCGCGACTACAATGTTCAGCGTTGAGCCCTCTGTGTGAGAGGCATAACTTTTCCTACAGTCGACCTGTCTACGTCCTAGACAGCACTTCAAGACTTCTAGTGCGGTGCATGCTCATGTCTGC
Organism: Medauroidea extradentata; assembly: GCA_003012365.1. NCBI lineage: Eukaryota > Metazoa > Arthropoda > Insecta > Phasmatodea > Phasmatidae > Medauroidea > Medauroidea extradentata. Next base: position 29,000 of record PNEQ01029622.1, on the reverse strand, counting down.
GTCATAATTCAACAGCGAGGGGGGTAACTGAAAATATCTCCTTATAGGTGCATTACAGTTTACTACATTTTGAGAACATTTATGTGCACTTAAGTGTTGTATGATTTTCACATTAGGTACAGATTAATTTTTCTTAAATTGGAAACTATCGTAAGTGTTGCGTAACAATGCATTAGTTTTATCATACGTTCAAATAAATATTATTGATATGTCGAATCAAAAGAAAACTTAAATAAAAGATTGCAAGCTTTCGCGGCCATTGTCAGGCTGGTTGTCTTGGCTTCCGGGCTACCAACAAGACGCGGCTCCAGTCCGGAAGCCGAGACAACCAAAATTTAAATAAGTTCGACTTTGGCTTACGGTATGGGATCATTGAAAGGAAGGGGCGGAGGAAATAAAATAAAAAGGTTTTCTTTTCAAGTATTGATAATATTGTACAATATCATGGATGGACTTAACTGTAGTTTTATATAAATATATAATGATTATAAAAACTACTCCAAAATGATTCTAGGACGATTATAACAATTTTAGTTTAAAAGCACAGCTATAAATCAATCTTAACACAAAATTAAATTTCGGCTTAAATTATTCCAGAAGAAACCTGTATACTAATCAATCAATAAACCAATGAACAGTTCGATTATGACTCACGGTTAATTTATTGTAAGCATTATATACCAACTGATTTCACTATACATTTGGAATCTAGATATTGAGTAACACACTTACCATTTCCAAACTGAAATATTCCGATTGATTTAGATGGAAGTAAAATTTTGCTCACATATAATTTTTAAAATCTAAATAGAAAATAAACATTTATATTTCAAGAACAAAATACATGAGCAAGCATTTTTGAAAATCATTTCTGTCGATATAATATTTTATTATGTTGTTCAAAGCGCATATAATATATTTTGCCCCTGGGTAGTACACTGGCCTGCAACTCAATCCTGGTAGGCGAGTTAACATACACTGCAGGAGTAAGTAATCGAAATAGGATTAGAGAAAGATAATATAATAATTTGGATAACCATTACAAAACTAACGCAATGTAAACTTTTTTTTACTACGATGTTACACTAATACTTTCTCTGAACTGGACTGAAGGTCACTACAAAGAAAGTACAGACATGAGGATTGTTGTCAGATATGAAAAATACAAAGTTGGCGCACTGGACACACAACCTAGTTCTGTGTGTGTATGTGTGTGGGTGTGTACGTATATATTACATTGAAGTGTCCACTCACACTCTCAACAACGCACAACCCAAAACGCTGGAGTTACAGTCACGAAATATTTTAAGGTTGCTTCTCCTTACTTAAGCACCCACTGAGAAGGAATTTTTCGAAGTTCTAAAATTAAGGGGATGAAAAGGGGTGAAAGCGCTTACAACAGGTGAGATATCGAGGTGGTTTTTCTTCAGAATGAAGCTTACAAAAATTCGGAAGTTAAGAGCAATCTTCGCCGGTGTCAAATTTCCACCTTTGAGGCGTGGTAACAGCGTAGCGATAAGAGCCAATGTCCCACGCTTAACGAGAAGCATATCGCCTCTATTAGCAGCGCACCAAACTGGCGTGCAAGGTTATCGTTGTAGTCTATTTCCTACGGGACTTTAAGCGGTGACCGCAACATTTTATTTATGAATAGTACGATCTCCCTTTGCACCTCACGAATTCAGTTAATATTTTCGAAGTTACAGCACTCTAAAAAAACCCGTTTTTAGCCATTTTGAGAGGCCCGAAAAACAAGCATGCTGAATTTTGGAAACACAGAAGCGTAAAAAATAATACGCGTAACAGGCTGCAATGTCGTCCATGCGCCAGTCGAGGACTCCTCTTAATGCTGTGAAAAGCCGTAAAACGCGATTTCAGTCTATCCTGGATAGCTCTTAAACGCGTTGGGCTATCGAAGTGATCATTGCTTCAGAATGAATCCTACACATATCCCTAAAAATCAGTTTCAGAATTTTTTTTTAATTCAACCTCTAAGAACATTGAAAAATATATCATTATTTCAATTAATCTCTGTATTTCTTTACCCTGTTTAGATATCGAGATAATATTTCTATACGAATGAAGCTCACGTAAATACCAATAAAGCTATTTCAAAGATTTCCAAAATTTGATCAATTTAGGGGGTGGAAAGGTGTAAAATGTCCCAGAAATTCCCCAAAGCAGGCGTGAGCATGGAGGAATAGTTTATACAGGATGTTCAGAAACAAACGCTTAATAAACACACCACGCGAATCCTGGGCTAAATTAGAGACGAAAATGTTAGTGGTAAAGTGTTGTACGACGAAATTTTATGTGCGGAATGTGCACGAAGATAGTCCTCTTTTGCGCTCTACGACCAGATGTTACTTCATATATGTTAAGTCCTTGTTACAGAGTTTTGCAGTGATTTCGAAAATATTTTTTTATTGCCATTTAATACTCATATCAAAATTTCGCTGCACATTTTTGACACTTATATGTTATAATTTGTAGCTGAATTTTTTTGTAGCATTATACTGAACGGTTTTTTAGATTTCATTACCCAAAGTACCACGTTTTTCGTCGTGAAAATAAGCAAAAATGAAGGAAATTATTTTTTTGCTGGCGAATGGTACATTATTTTTAAAAACGCGTCTAAAGTATTGTGCATCGTGTGATCGCACATTGACTCAAATTTTTTTCAAAACTTTTGGTTAAAACATATTTGAGTTATTGGCACCAATCTGAAAAAACTCGGGAACAAGCCCTTAAGTCAGGTAAACATACGATCATGTTTGGACTACAGAGGATTTTAACCTGGACCAAGAATACACAGGTCAGAACAGTAGTATTAAGGTAAGTAAGATATCTGTGGAGCACAAGGGAGGACTAACTGCAGTGTTGCCACATTGTGAAAATAAAAATGTCATCGTACATTTGGCCACTAACATTGTCGTCTCTATTTTAGCCCAGGACTCGCGTGTTATGTTCATCAGGGGATTCCTGTATATACACACAAACACACTGTGGTCATAAACATGTACAACACTATTCATATAAAATGTAGGAGGCCACCAGCCTTTAGTTGTTGCCTTCACTCCAGATACACGAGCAAGTAAGCACTTATGATGGCAACAACACACGTACTACTCGTCCCTTCACAGATATGCTGAGTCCGCTGAGGTTGCGTTCGTCATTTCTATATTTAACAAGGAGCCATATATATATAAACTTGTTTTAAGAGTGTGAGAATGCGTAGTAAGGTTTATAACATACTGCTTGTAAACAGGGTGTGTATATTCTGATATAAGGCTGAATAAGAAGAATATTTTACGCCAAATCAGTAAGCCACTGCAGTAGTAATTTCAAAATGTGCCTAATACCGTGATTATTCTAGGAGAAATATAATGTCTCCAATAGTCTTTTGAATCGTGACATAGAATTCTTGTAGATGTTGTAAATGTTTTGCCCTTTCTTCCCTTGCCATACACACACACACGCGTTTACTTAGGTGATACGTATTAAGATTTTACCTGATAACAGTATAACTTCGAAAATTTCAAAACGAATTACTATAAAACATTGCCCTGGAAAGTTAGACACTCCGATGTCAGCTGAAAATAATATTTTTTTTAATACGATTGATTAGAGATTATGACAAATCTCGAAAAAAATGTGTGCCAACATACCCTTGAAAACGCTGTATTTTCTTGAAACATTCGATAATATATATCTGACACAGCGTAGCTGTCTGCAGACCAATAACAGGCACCAAATATTACAATATCGGTATTCTTATTGGCTCGGTCAAATAGGGCAACAGCTCCACGTACAAACGAAAGCCAGTAATCTTCTGGTAAGCTGAACGTGAGTTGAAACCCAGCAAACAGTCAAGTCATCTCTGTGAATGTCGTATTGTTTTATTCAGATATAAAGTATCGGTGAAGGCCAGTAGAGCTCAGTTAGAGCGGGCAAGTGGTGGAGAGAGACAGGACTAGGGTAGGTAAGGAGAGGGAAGAGGTAAGTGCCTATCAGGTGCAGGCTGCTAGTGATTACTTCTCGACACCAAACACCTGCGTACAACAAGCCCATGCACTCGCCTTGTTTGTGTCCGCCAGCTCTGCGCGTAAACAACCTGGCAACTCCAGCTGACAAACCCTTCACTTACACTCCACCAACTTCGTTTACTTCGTTTTAAATAAGATATCTTCGTATGTTAAGGGCGCGGGCTACATCAATTTTCAGTGCCGTATTTTTATTTTTGTACCAGATATTTGTTTTTTATTTAAGACATAAATTTTGACAAAATTTTGATCTTATGGAATGTGTTTATCTCTCATAGTTCTTGCGTAATGAATCGTAATAGTCAAATTTTGCATTTATGTTTTTTTGCACGCCACTAAAACTGACATACCAGACTGAAAAAGTTTACAGAGAATAACGACGTTGTAGGTTACAATATCTTCTATATGAAAACCAAAAATATGTTTGTGTGTTTTGAAAAATTATTGAATTTTTGAATTTTAAATTTTAAATTTCAGCTTTTTTTTAATACAAAAATATTTTTGTCTTTGAAATTTTCTTGCAATGGGACAGAATAACGTACTGATTTATTATGAACATACGCCATTGCAATATTATGTCGTACCAGAAATCTTTGAATGAGACTAAAAAAACGAAAAAACTAAAAGAAATTATAAAACCGGCCCAGTTTGGCCTCACCCATAAAACAAAACATTTTTCATGTTCTGTTATTTTGGTTTATGGGTGTGTTGACTACAGCCGAACTTGGCTTGTTTTCTCTTTTTTTTCCTTTTTTTTTATTTAGTCGCATTCTAATATTTTTGAGACGAGATAATATTGTAGTGGCGTATGTTCACAACAGTAAAGTACATTAGTATTTTTATATTTCTTAAAAAAAACATTTCGTACTATTCGTATATGTATTTTGAAAACGCAGAACACTGTTCAAAAACATACTTTTGAAGTCCCTCAAAACGACTGAAAACGACCTTTTCAGACAGTTTTATTTGTAAATACACCAACTATTTGTAAAACAGAAACATAAAATCATTCAGTTAATTAAACGCCATAATTTCCACGCAACATCATTTAAGGGGAAGTGTTAATACAATTTTACTATATTTTCAGTTTTTGAGCCATAACATGTATTCAAATTGTGATATCAAAAACTTCCATTCAAAACAGCATAGGATATAGCCGTGGAAAACGGCTTGACATAGATAATAAAGGAATTTTTCATGATTTTTCTAGCAGAATTCTTGAAAGTTAACCTATTATCTCTTGCAATGATTATGCATGACAATTTAATGAAATAGTTCTTTATTATTTATTTCAAGCTGTTTACCATGAATATATTCTATGCTTTGTCGAAGAGAAAATTTTAATAATACAATTTGAATAAATGTTATGGTTCAAAAACTAAAAAAAAAAAAAAAAAAAAAAAAAAAAAAAAAAAAAAAAAAAAAAAAAAAAAA
>PNEQ01029622.1:0-23423 GCA_003012365.1 Medauroidea extradentata | reverse complement strand
CATTGCCTCTGATGGATAAAAAGCGTAATTCGAGTACGTTTATTAAAGTTGTCAATATTCGTAATCGAGAAAAAAACATAAGTGGAGATCTCGTGGTGCTCCGCCGGATTAAGAAAGAATATAGAAGCAGCGATTATCAGTGTCTGTTTACGTGATTAGGTAGAGAAATAATGAAAAGCTAACAATATCAAATAAACTATACGCATGCATTACCAAAGCCAAATTATAAAAACCTTACGTAAACAGACATGAATAAATATGGGAAGTTAATGTACTTTGTACGATAGAAGTAATGAAAATCGTTATCAAACCCAAGTTATTATGTGTCTATAGGAATTTTTCTTTTCAAGGCTATTGATCATGGTTTAAAAAAAGGTTATGAAGGTTTAATTAGTTGAATATTCAGAAATTTAGCTTTAATTGTGTAAAGCTTCCAAAATAAAAATATATATGATAAGCACTATTATTTTTTTTTAATTTTATTGTGCTTTTACGTATATTCAACAGCGACGTTAAAAGAGACGGTTACACATATCTGTAAACAATGGCAAGTACGTGGATGTAAACTAGCCATGAGCATTATAAAGTAACCATCACAGAATTCGCCTGGAGGGATTTCGAGAAATCGTGAAAAACCGAAATCATGATGGACGTAATCCGGAATCGATTCCGGGTCTTTCCAAATGTGAGTGCAATGTTTTTTTTTTTTTTTTTTGTAATAAACTAATAAAAATATTTTTTTTCCCAGCAGATAAGAAAACATTCACCTGGCGACAGATAAAATAAAACCAGTATATTTCTGCTAGATACGTTAAAAAATAAGTCCTTCCAGCTATCAACAATTCTACGAATATAAGTAGTTGCGTACACAGTTGTGTCTTCAAGGGTTAGACACCAGCGAATGAAATATGTCGTCACCAACACATCGCTTGAGACGGACTTAACCAGGTTGTTACAACTACACAGACGCAACTATTGCAATTGTTTTACCTACATAAGGATGTGAGCCGCCTATAGGAATAGTTCTCCGTGAACGTGTCTCCGCCTGGGGCACATTTAACTCGTCGAGAGAGAGTGAGTGAGTGAATGAGAGATTTTGGTCAGCGCTCAACATTGAGGTCTTTAGCGCTGGTGAATGGTGACATGAGGTGAGTATGGAGCAGCGCCGGAATGAAGGGGCGGGGAAAACGGGATACCCCCGAGAAAACCCTCCGACTAGCGGCATCGTCCGGCACGATTCCCACATGCGATAATCCGGGGACCGACCCCGTCGGGACTCGAACCCTTGGTGGGAGACGAATGGTCTGACCACTCGGCCACCGTGACCCCTCGTTGAGAGAGAGGGAGAGAAATACTCGTAGGAGTGATATTTACTTAAGGCGCAATTTAACATTGTCTTAATTTCAGGACAGTATTTCCTTTGTACTGTAAACGTTAACTATTCCACTGTGTTTATTCGTCTTCAATAGCTATTTTAAGAACCCTATACAGCAGGCGCCAGATGCCACGCTTTAGGTGTGGAAACAGTCAGTCGATAAGGTCGAGTCTGGCATGTGCATCAATAACCGTATCGCCTTTATGTGCGAGGCACACAAACTGTGTGCAGTGGTTCAGTCGTTCGCTTTTTCCTATAGGAATTTAAGAAATAACCATATATGTTTTACGTATGTAAAGTGCGTGCTTCCCTATTTTTCTTTTACGATTCCGGTTGGAATTTATTACGTGAGTGCAGTCAGAAAAAATTCAATTTCGTGAGGCTCCAAAACCAGGTTTCTAAGCATGATATCTACAATATAAAAACATTGCACCATAGTTTTAAATGCGTTTTCTTTTTGTATGTTAAGATATCGAAAACACGTTTAGTATAATTCGTTTAAAATTAACTTTCTCCTAACACGCTGCAAAAACTGCATGCCGCAGCTCTTAACGCAAACTGGATATCAGTGACACTGTTCCCTAAGGGCTGCGTCTACCAAGTTTTAGCCACAGCGTTTCAATGAGACGCCAATATTACAGTGAGTTCCTTCATAATGCAACAGCTATAAACGTAACCGTTTCAAATAAAAGCACAATCTACATTAAATATGTGAAATATTACTGCTACACAGTAATTTTATTTTATTATTTAACATCTAAATATGTTGTTTTAAAATATATATTTCTGAAAAATTATATATTATGAGCGAAAACTTTATTGTTTGACAGAATTATGTTTGAAATTGCACGGCAAATTTGTAACACATTTAATCACTACTATATTCCCTGGCTGCTAGGTTGGCAGAAGACACCCATAATTAACAACGAAGTGGACAAATGCGAGGACTATCTCAGTGCATTATGTAGACTGTTGTCTGTACTGCTAGGTAGTCTACAGACTGGCTTCAGTACCACACCCACGTGACATCTGACACCCACGACGTGAGCTGATATCACCATCAACCAGCCTGCCTTCACAGTTGTCACGCCTGTTTGCATTGCAAATACCTTACAGCCTCACCCTACCTTCCCACAACACCTCGCAATTTACATCTGAGAACTGTCATCGTGTCAATAACGAGGGGTGAGGAGGGAGGGGCAGTTCTCAGACATAGACTTTTACGATCCACGGCTCGACACCTCCTGGCATTGTTCGGCGCCATGTTGCCGTCATGAGTATTCATGGGCGCCGGCGGGCAAGGAAGTTCTTGTGGGCGTGTCTTCGCAGTTCTTGTAAGCTGAGTGGTTTATCTTGCACGGCCTTCCTCATTCATTGATTGTGGGTTCACAGGTCTTGTAAGCTCGTGGATTGATAAGACCTTGTACAATAGTGGACTGATGTCGTGTGAAGCTTCGTACGTTAGTGAACCTGCATTCTGAGACATTGTACGCATGTGCTCGTGTTTTCACATACGTTGTACACTCATTGGTTTGTCTGGTGATGTCTTGTACGCTCGTTAATCTTGTCGGAGACCTCATAAGCTCGTAAGCTTGCCTTCTAAGACCGTTTAAGCTAATGATCTTGTTTTCTAAGACACTGTACAATCGCGGATTTGTCTGGTATGCTCATGGGTAGGTCTTGAGGTCTTGTACGATCATGAACCTTGTCTTTTGAGAGCTTGTATGTTCGTGAGATTGTCTTCTAAGACTTTGTACGCTAATGACAGTGTTTTATAAGACTCTGTACGATCATGGGTTTTTTATGCTCATGAGTTTGTATTGCAAGTCTGTGCATTCCCACATTTGGCAAAGGCACTGTGCCGATGATAATTTGCCAGAAAACGCTGTCAAGAAGCATCGGAACACATGTGTATGTGAGTGTTATAGAGAGCAGTAGCAACCAAAAGGCATTCTTTAGTATTAATACAGTTCAAGACTGACAAACAGAATATACGTCGTTGCTGGTTGAGTCGCAGAAAACCCCTCGGTTAAACAAAGTGAGTAAGCATAATAAAATGGACAACGACAAAAAAATACAAAGGAATAAACCAGGAAAGCCAAAAACAGCTGTAGCCAATAAACATACAAAAGTTATTTTGAAATAGGAATATAATTGGTGTGTAATGGAAACCATGAAACAGAAAAGGAAATTCAAAACAGACAAGAACCAAACACAGTGCATGAAAATGGCGACAAAATTGGACAACAGACAGCGAGGACAACTCAAATGAACAGTGACAGAAATGGCTGTAGACAAGACAACAGAAATAATTAATTTATTTGGCGTTTTGTGTGACTTCGATCAGCAAAACACCTTGGTAGAGTAACGCGGAGGGGGGTGGGAGAAGGAAGGAGCTGGCCAGGGCCTGTATGAGAGTACACGGTATATAATTCATCGCTAAAAGCATCAGTTCAGAATTGTAGGTTTCTCGAAGCCAATTTGCAAAAAAAAAAAAAACAGAATTCCTAGACAATAGTTTTTGCCAGTTTTCTGAGCAGAAATTTGCCTCGATTAACGTGTGTGTATCTGAAGAACAGTCTCTGACGAGTAAATATAAAACTCTTAATTCCGGCGCAAGAGATCACGTTTGACAAATGTACCATTCTGGGTAAATGTTTGCTCATAAAATTGACAATTATAATTATCAAGGATAGCTGCTTTGAAGTTTTCACATATTGGCTTTACAAACATGTAGATCTCAATTGAAGGATTCAGCGCTTATTTATCTACTATGCCCTCTTACGAGAACCATTCCAGCATTCGCCTGAAGAGATTTCGGTAAACCCTGGAAAAGCGAAATCTGAATGGCCGTAGCCAGGGATCGAACCCGAGTCCTCCCGAATGCGAGGCGAGTTTTTACGGACTTGTGCCTTACTTTTTTTTCAAACTGGTGCCAAAAAGTCAAACATTTGTTTACCAAAAGCTTTGAAAAAATTTGAGACTACGTACGGTCAAACGATGCACAACACCGCGGATGCGTTTTTAAAAATAATGTACCATTCGTCATCAAATTATATATATATATATTTCCCTTCATTTTGGCTTATTTTCACTACAAAAATGTGGTATTTTTGAGTGAAGAAATCCAAAAAAAACCGTTCAGTACATTGCTACAAAGAAAATAAATCTAGAAATTATGACGTATTAGTGTCAAAACTGTGGAGCTAATTTTGATATGAGTGTTAGATAGCATTTAAAAAATATTTTCGAAATCACTGCAAAACTAAGGAACAAGCCCTTAACCACTGTTCTACCTCGCTCGTTAAGACACAGAAGATAACAGCATGTTGCCATTGGATGACGCACTCGTAACTGATGTTTATTCCCGTCTTCAGTCACACGAACAACCTGACGAACTCCAGCAGACATGACTGTCACCTTAATTCTTCTATGTTGCTGTGGGCTGTCTGCGTCTCAGCAACTCTAGCTACCAATAGCGCATACCCAAGAAAAAAAAACATATGTTTATCGAACACGCACACTGCAAAAATTCTTCACATAGTTCAAAATTGTTTTATGTACAAGTTAATACGCGCCTATTTATGTCTGCCTAGTGACGTGGAGACCTAGCGAGGGTGGCATTATTTATAATGGAGTAGCGGCGAAATGAGATGAAGGGGGAGACAGGAGTACCCTGAGAATACCCGCCGGTCAATGTCGACGTCCGCCGTGTTTCCCACATGCGAAAATCTGAAGTTACAGCAATGGGAATAGAACCTTGATCACCGTGGTAGGGCAAGCATCACTCACACACGTTGAGCACATTTATTTAAAAAAAATAACTTAATAGTTAGTACAAAATTAACCGTTTTCTGCTGACCACAAAATGTTTCGTCGATATAGACCTTACCCAATTGTTTAATAGTGGTTTCATAATTTTTCGTATTCGCTGCAAAACTTTACTAGGGGCAGGAAAGAATTTTTGTTGTCACTACAAAAAAAATTGGTAAGGTTCATATTAACACAATACTGTGTTGTGTTCACAGTGTTTTTATTTTTTTTTTTTTTCCAGTGTGCCAAACATTGGTACGATACCTACATGATTATAAACACTCCGTGACTGGCCTGTCTCGTTGCCTTTAAGGTTTTTGTACACAAATGTTTAAATAAAATCCTTCAACCGTTACTTTATGAATAAATTGAACACATTTACTAGGTTTAAAATCACTCCATTAAAAGTACCGGAATAGTTACCAGATTCAAAACGAACTCGTTTTATAAAGTACGATTTCGTTTAACTTACTTTACGGATGATCTATATTATCTTTTCTGATTTGAAAAGTTGGCTGTATTTTCCCTTTCCAGCGAATGCGATCAATCTATGAAAATACTTCAGTAAATATCAATTCTAAACTTGCGTCTCTTCAAAATAAATCAACTGTGATTTGATGTACGTGAAAATGGACACATAATGAATGATATTCTGTAACCTAGGTATTTATACTTCAGTCACGTGTTTAGTTAAGTACATAATTTACCAAATAAATAATTGATGTTTTTAAAATAAGTTTTATATATACACACAAACACACTTTCCTTTCAACGGTTTCCCTGATTACACTTTAATATTGCATGTGTTCTTATTTTCTGCTGTTGATCATTTAAAAGAAGTTCGCACAAAATAAAGGGAAAAATTGACAATTATTTTCTTTTGACAGACACATGAGTATCAGTCATTGGGTGTTTGGAAATATTTTTTTACGTGTGGGGGTGTGGGGGAAGAATGTTGTATGGTCAGCGTCAGAAAAGTAGACTCTTATGAAAGGGTAGAAACGTCTCACCTAATCTACTCTGTGTGTTATCTCAGGAAATTAAACTGTCAACGACACATTAAATTATTAAGATACAGATAATCAAATACTGACTGTAAGTTTCTATCATATACATTTATTTATTTGGCACAGCAATGTTTGGTGAACGTGTTGAAAAAAACAGCTGCTAATTAGATGTGGTTGAGGTCCGAAAATTTCAGGAATCCACTTGGTGACAGAATCCTGCTGACATTCCATATAGTTAGCAAAGTCGTCGTCGGCCTTCTGACAAATATTTCCTTACCTAAAAAAATTCATTTTCGCTTGCTAATGAATTTAATGTTGGTATTGAATAAAACAGTCAATTTTAAACAATCCCTCGATTCGCTGTAGTATTTTGATAACCCACCAATAGTAAACTGTTCCATCATTTGTAACCAAAAAGACGAATGATGTGGAGCATGCTGCCCAAATTATTGTCAAGGAATATATAAAAAATAATTTTACTTAATATGTGAAAATATTCAATCTCATGTTTACCTCACTTGATTTTTTCTTGTTTAAGCTCTTGATACTCACGTCCATTTACAGTAAAAAGACGTTATGAAACCGACGCGCTGAACCGAACACAACGGTCGATGCGAATTCCATTTCTACTCAGACCTTTTATTCGACATTTGATTATGATTGATAGACTTCCTGCACTTTTAGATTATTTCCATTCGTCTCTTGTGGAAGAAGTTTTATTTACTGACCTTCGTTTGACTGTAGCAACTGTGGGGACTAGAAAATAATTTTTTTTTCTCATTAACACACTTGCAGGAGTTAGGAACAGGACAAAATATTTTGTGATTTCTGAATGATGTTTGGTGATAGGGCTGAGTGACAGTTAAATAAGGACCTGTCGAGGATTGAAGCTGCAGTTTATAACGTATGTGCTGTCTAGTGGTTCTCGTCTTGCCTTGTTTCCCGTATCAGTATATCTTCCTTCCGCGAAGTTTTTACATCAGTTTCTCCAGTTTTACGTCATTTTCCTTGTAGTAATAATATATTCATTTTTTAAATTGATTCGGTGATTGATAAAGTGCACTGTATCAGAAATTCAAGAAAATTTGTTTCAATTTTAATGTTGATTTTTTGTGTACGCTTGACTGACTGAATATGAAAGATACTAACCCTTTGACTTACTATACATACAAAGCAATCATAAACTTTTTCGTAAACTCGGTTGAATAGTATTAAGTCCCTGGAATTAATTTATTTCACACACTTGTGATTTTATGACATTGTGTGTTTTTCAGTGACTAAGCATATTTGTTTAGTGTAGCACAAAATCAGAGTTTTAGTATCGTACACAAGGCGTTACTTTGGCCTTTTGGGGTAAATTTAGTTCACCCAAAATTTGAGTATTTTGGTCGTTAACTGAAAAAGTTTCAAACGTTAGAGCTAGAAGAATCATACATATTATATTTTAACGTTCGTATAAAACTACCTATTTACTACCAAAAACAAGCGTACTATTCTGAATGGGTTCAAAGTTCCCTCGAATGTAACCTCACTTTACGGTATATTTGTTTTTCTTTTCTCATCGTGTAACATACTTTTCATGAATAGTTGGCTTTTCTGTTGCCTAATATATTCTTCCGCAGTGCCGTGTTTCATAAATAGTACAGATTGCTGAAATATTTTGTAGTGACCCCAAAACTTCTCTGGCTACTCATCTCGACGAGGCTGAAGAAGCAACTGGCTTCTCGTCCAGCAAGCAAGAAGTTTCAACCACATTCCACTGTCGCGTGCAGGCGTGTTTAACTTCCCTCAACCACAGCGAGTCAAACAAACGACGAGCGTGAATTCTTACCTCGAGCCTGAGGTCCCTGCACATTCAATGTGTGGCAGGTGCTGTTACTCGAGCAGAAAGTTCGCAAGCTCGGCCAACACACGGGCAGAATGCGAGCACACGTGGAATTCCACTGCGCTGTGAAGCGCCTAGTATTTCTGCTCCTTCGCGCGTCATAATTTCGCCCGCATATCGTCCCGCTACTGTTTTTCAGGTCAGCTGTGTGTATCACAACCCCCCTTGCGTGTCTTCCACCCCTACTGACATTCCTCTATTCTCGTTCACGCCCTTACGGGAGAGTGTTAGACAATTTTATTGTACTTTCATTTTTTCAGCCATAGGCCTAACATTTATTCAAATCGTGTTATTAAAATTTTCTCTTCGACAAAGCATAGTATATATTTTTGGTAAACTTCTCGGCATAAATAATAAAGGAATCTTTCATTAATTTGTCATTCATAATGATTGCAAGAGGGTTTTTGAAAGTTAACCTATAATTATCTTGCAATGATTATGCATGACAAATTAATTAAAGCTTCCATTACTAATTATATCAGGCAGTTTACCAAGAATGTATCCTATGCATTGTCGAAGAGAAATTTTTGATAATACAATAACAGTAAATGTTATGGCTCAAGAACTGAAAATATAATAAATTTGTCTAACATTCCCACTTAACTTGCCCTTCTTCTCTTTTATCGTCCTATACTTTTCGGATAGTTCTCCGTAAACACAGTTGGTGTAATATGTTGTTCACGGGAAAGAAATCACTTTTTCAATGTTGAGAGGGTTGTACGGCCCTTTAACAACGAGGTCTTAAGAATAAATGAGGGTGGCGTGAGGTAACAACATCTGTCCCCAAGCTAGGATTCGAACCCACAACCTCTTGCACCGTAGAACGGCGTCGAGTCGACTACCCAGCGGAGGTCGGCATCACTTTATCACAGTGTATTATTTAGAATAACAATTAAAAAACCTTTCTCAGGGCAAAATCTGCCCGATTAATATATTTTTTTAAATCTTTGCGTTGACCAGCAGGGATCATGTGACTTCAGTCTTTTTTTATATATGTAGTTGTTTTCAATTTTTTACAGTACTCTATCTTCTCTCCAGGTTGTCTTTTCTTTTTTTCTTTCCATGGTGTTCCCAATTTTTTGTTTCGTCTGCCTTGAAAGCCTTCTAAATTTAGTATTTTATTTCTAAAATATTTGTGTGTGTTATTTGATGTTATTTCTTTCCTTATTTCTGCAATACGTGCTGTTGTCAATTTCTTCTTCTAGAAATCTAGGAACATTTGATTTTTTAGATTTATCTCATTCATTCGATAGATGTGTCCAAAGAACAATAATTTTCATTTTTTTATTACTTCTGATATTTCCTCTATATTTTTGTAGATCTTATCATTTATCATATCCAAACCATCTGAGCTTCGTGTTATATGCTTGGTTTATTACTTACGTTGCAGTTTTCGTATTAACAAGTGTCGGAAAGCTCGTTTCAATGAAACATTAACCAGAATTACCCAGTGGCACTCAGATAACTCATACTACATATTCTGTAAATCTGTTACTTGCCCGCTGTATTGGATCGTAGTATTAAATGGGTTTCCGACTACTTATCTCAGTTGTTAAAGCACCTGGCAGCCTGGCAAAGGGTTCCGTGTTCAGTTCCCGGCCAGAGATGTGCAAATTTAATGCCCCTCTCCCCTCGGTTCAGAACTGGTTGTTGTGTTCGTCTCCTCACTTCCATCGCTGCGGGAGGCAACAGAGAATAACCGAAGGCTTGCCCTGAGGCCGTCAACATCCAAAGAAATGGGAACGGTGCAGAATAAAATAAATAAAACTAATGAAATTGAAATACACCACACCTTTACAGAACAAAGTATACTTGTGGACACAGCACACTCACGTAGAGAATGGTATCTGCCCTGGCGTGTTTGCATGGTGTCTGCCTCGCTCTACCAAACCCGGCCATCTTTGTTCTGCCCAGACTGGTAAGAGCAACGAATGAATGGACGACGGACCGTGTGTTATTGAAAGTTCGTTGCCTGAACAGAAGTCAGCCAGGAGAACATTAACTACAGCGTATATGCAAACAAGACCGACGACCATTCATGGAGCACAAGTCACTTCCTTGGGCTAGGAAACAGCTACTTGCAGGGGTTGAATTTGAAGGGAGAAGGTTGTCGTAAGTTCCTTAAAGAAAACTTTCACCCCACCTTGCAACCTTTTGTGTCCCTGGCACCTCCTCCTGCTTCAAGCCCCACCCTATCTTCGTGGTACAATGAGGCAGCTAGCAGTGAGTTCTTTGTCCCTCGGTGCTGATCGATACTCCGCCAGCGATAGTGAGTCTCACAGCTCGACGACGCATTCTTCTGTTAAACCAGTCAAGGTCTAAAACTGGATCTCCACTCTCTGTTCAAGTGGCGCCAGAAATACAGCTCTCCTTCAGTGCAAACCATTTCTCAACTCTGCTTTATTCGCAGCTGGATAAAGTTGATTAGTTCCGAAGGACTGACCAGATAGATATATTAACAAAATTGTGATATTGGCAGTACGCCCATGACATTTGAGCATCATAGTACACAGACGACCACCAAATGTATGTTGTCACTTACTTGTGCTAGCAATATTCATTGTTTGCAATTTAATTTGCTTTTTTTAATTTGACATCGCAAGTTTAACTTATCTTAAAGATATATACAAACAACACAATAGTTTAGCTTGGGTTCTGACGGTTTTCAAATTGTTTAAATGTACAATATTTAAAAAAAAAAATTGCTGGTGACAGTAGATAATTATTATTAGAACTACTTGGCATTTTATTTCGTATTCGTGAGGGATTTATAAGTATTTCATGAGTTACAATTCTTGTTCGCAAATCTCTTGGATTATGTAAGTTCAAGATGCTTTAGAAGTGAAACATGTTACGCAAGCGCATCAGTACACATTACAGCAAACCAAAAGTGTAATGTTCTACATATGTCACTACGTGAAAAAGAGTTGTCTACGGAAGCAATATTGTCGGTGCTTTTGTTGATATTGAGTGGTTACACGATCTGATACATAAATGTTAATATTGTTACATGTCCCAGAAATAATACCAAACAAAATATTTAATCCTATAAAGTTGCACTTCGAAAAATAATATATTTGGTAAGGTTCCAAGACGAAGAAAAACAGCATTGACCAAAGGGTAGCTTAAATAGGGACCCATGACAGTATATTAGCGAAACATATGAGTGAGTACTGGAGTCACAATAAATTTTTGTCGCACAGGAATCAGGTTGAAGATTCGATCTTGTCTCGATATATTTTATCATAGCTCCAAACGAAACTCAGTTTGTAACTAATAAACTATTTGTTTTCCTAACCAAATAACCATTCCTTACACTTTATTGAGAAAATATTGTGAAAATATAATAATACGTTACAAAATCATCCCTATTAATTGGCAAAACGTATGTTTGTGTTAACTGAGAAATCTACAGCATATAACAGTTTTATTCTAAACCATATTCAGCCATTTGCATTTAACTTGCTCGCTCAGTAATTTATTGATTTTGTAATTCCACTACTTAGCTATTCGACGTATAGTATTTATCTAATGTATAAAAAATTGAGTATCGCTATATTTTAACATCAAGCTTTGAAAATTTGTTTGAAATTAAACGTTAATAACGATTGGAAATGTAGAAAAACATGTATATTTTAATATAGATAAATAGTATCAATGTGGGTCATTTCAACAATATACTATTGTCGACCAAGAGCAAAACAAGGAAATTTCAATAAAATGAGCCACAGTGTTATATAACATACTAATAAATAAAATCATAAAACTAAAATAAACTAATAACCAAGAGAATTGAGAATACAAAATACAACAAAGCATTAGGACAGTACAGACAATCACAATGAAGGAGAACAGATTCCACAATCGCATATATAACACAATGATAACTTCTCAGACACGAGATAAAAAATGTGTGCATAAGAAAGTATAATCTTCACGATGCTGGGGGCAAAACATACCGTCAAGTATGTGTTAACGATAGCAAACTATTTATAACAAACGATTTTATAAAAGAAATACTCAGAGTTTTTGGGACTGTTGTGAATAAATTATAAAAAAAAAACAGCTTTGTTAATTTAAATAAACACTCGTATCCCAGGTCACCATCTGGAATAATATATCAGCGGACGGAGAAGAGGAGGCGAGAGCGGTTTAAACAAATGTTATTGCCACTTCCAGAGAAGCGCGTGTTTAACTGCCGAGATGTAGTGTCTCGTCTGTAGCTGTTCTCTTCCAGCCTTGAACGCGACGAGATAAAAACAAACCGTATCAGGAAGCAGGATATGGCAGTGTGACAGCGCCGAATGGTTCCCCTGCATACTCAAACATAGGCAACCTGACCTACAATACTGTGCTCCGCGCAGCATGCCATAAGGCTACCTAGTAAACAGTCCCACCACTCTAATTATGCACGCTGCTTTGAAATATTTTTTCTACTACTTTAAATAACTATACTTTTTTAGTAAATTTTACAGATAATCAATTTAACTGATTTGCTGACAACATTGTTTCATGTCAGCACTGTTTAACTCCGCTAGCTATAACAATTTAATCATTACGTAGGGAAAATTTTAACGTACAGTACGTCTAACATATGAACACGTATGAAATTAATTGTTATTATTTTTTTTACGGTTTTATGTCACAATTTCTTATAGCTTATATATCTTTTTTTTCAATTAGGTAAATCCAATTTGTGTGTTATTTATTTTCTTTGAACTCGAACTGTATGCAGCCTGGAAAAATTAAACTGCACTCCCTATCTTTTCGACACTGTGTTCTATATTATCTCGTTCATTATTTTCTCTTTAATTTGACACGACATTGCAGACAGCATTTCTTGTTGTATAAACAAGGTATCTAATAATAGTCACATGAGTTGTAATACCAGTTTCTTCCAAATGTACTGTCCTCAGAACATTAATTTTATCTATTCTCATGCACAATTCCTTTATATGTTTCTACAGTAATGTTAATCATTATTTAGTTTTACATGTATTATTAGCTTTATGTGATTGCATAGTTGACTTAAAACCGAAATATAGTTACAATTTTCTCAACAAAAACTGAATATATGTAATAAAAAAGATTACAAAATGTTTGAACTAAGAAGGATTAAAAATCAAAGTAAAACAAAAAATCAACAGAAATTGAAGTAGTGCATGAATGAATAACCAAATATGGAAAACAGCTCATTTTAATTTATTGTGTAAATTTAAAACGTTTATTAACAAATAAATAAATATGACCATTCTCAAGAGTGTTAAGTTGTCAAATATAATTTACTGACACTAAAATTATTAACAAGTAAGTAATTTCGTCTTTCTGTAGCTGACTGAGGAATGTGTACCAGGACTGGACATATACTATGCAGAAATGTTTCTTAATTGTCTGCCGTTTTAAGGGTATTACTTTTTATCATATGTGTTGCTCCCCTCAAACCTCCCCCCTCCTTGCTAGTAAGGTGTGACACTGGATGGGAACCAATAGTTTTAAAGTTTGTTTTCATTCAAAATAGGCTTGTTGAACATATTCAATTAATACTGTACAACAGTTAAGAGCCAACCATAGCTAGTACTTTACACAAACTACAGATGTTACTCTATAAATGTATCGGATAAATTACATCAAAAAATCAATACTCTTAGAGATCAGAACATGAAAAAATTTACATTCACAAATAAAAACAAAAATAATATTTGTTTCCCACTCACGCATATCTAACTAGGTGGTGTAGTGGTAACTTGAAGTACATACGTTTGAAGTGAGTCGGGATGTTAACATGTTTAATTTTTTCATTGCAAAAATAAAAGAGTATTTCGTTTCTTTATCTGTTTCACTTCATCACAATATCTTCTCGAAAGACAAACAGCATTTAAATGTTACTATACACATTCCAGTAATTTTGAATTGTAAATTTCACCCGACTAAAACATTTCACCGCACTTTATTTTGAATGAATTCATAACATTCTTGCAATCTTACGTAAAAAATTTCTGGAAATCGTTTTTTATAATAAAAGTAAATAACCAAACACTGTGCCGATAAACTGTTTTGAAAGTAAGCAGGAACACGTTTCCTCCTCTCAGATTCAATACTATGTCATCGCAACAAGTATGATAGCTCACGAAGAATCATTGTTTTGGACATGTTATACTGTATAATTAAGTCGTCACAGAAGAATATATCACAAAACATGCGCCAAAACAAGCCTAGAGTAGCTGTTGTCTGCATTCATATAGCCTGAAAAACCAACTCTGCTCGCTTGTGCAGCTTATGCAGTGTTAGCCAACATATCTTGCTCATATTTGTGTGTACGATGGTCACTTTTCTTAAATTTTCTACGTATATTTCTAGTTTTATGTAGTAAAATAACAGCATTTTTAACACCGATTGTCAAAGCAATCAAGTAATTTTCAAAAATTTACCAGAAACACACTGTAATGCCATATTTCGGATACAAAATTTTGTGACATCGTCAACAATTTACTTGTCAGCGTAATTTTTTACGACGAATTGAGACACTTAAAGTATGAAAATCTTGTAAAATATCACGTCAGGGGTCCGCGGTGGCCGAATGGTCAGACCATTCGCCTTCCACCAGGGCGATCAGGGTTCGATTCCCGGCGGGGTGGGAATCGTGTCGGACGGCGCCGCTGGTCAACGGGTTTTCTCAAGGATATTCTGTTTCCCTCACCTCCTCATTCGGGTGCTGCTCCATACTCACCTCATGTCAACCCTCACCAGCGCTAAAGGTCTCGATGTTAAGAGCTGACCAAAATCTCTCTCTCACCCTCACTCTCTCACCAAGTTGGGATATACGTAGTTCCTCCCGTACAGAGATAACAGTATACAGAGAATCATCTCAAGATGTCATGGACACTTGGTGTGTTCTTGGATTGAAATATATATTTTTTTAACAAGTACAGCAAAAAACCTAAGCGACTTCTTGCACGTCTTTGTTCACGACACTCTTCGTACAAAAAAATTGCTCTAAAATATATACATTTATATAAACACACGAGTCTGTATGTGGTTGTGTGAGCAAGATTACTATATTTCGAGGTACCTGGGTCAAAACTTTATGTTTATAGCACTATTATTTTTTACCGGCTTCCACCTAAAATTCTGCCATACATATATTATTTTCCTTCGTCTGTGTGTATTGTAATATGTCATTCTTATTCATCTCAGATTATCGTAGGACTTAATTATCCTGCTTTTCATGTCTTGCATTGTTTTTTTTTTCGTGGCACTTTTACAATTGTTGATTGACCTGTATTTTTGTGTGAGTATTTCAATGTACAACTTACGTACGAGTATTTACATAGTAAATGTTATTCTGGTATTATTTATTGCTATGCACCATTGAGGGATGATTATCAAACGCTAAGCTAAATAAAGAAAACAGTTGTGTTGGATTGAAGAGAATGTGCGTGCAGCAGGCCAGTAGAGGAAGGGTTGTTACAGAAGTGTTGTGATGTGAAGGACTTGTGTGTGTGTGTGTTGGTGTGTGTGTGTGTGCGCGCGCGCACACACAATGCAGGAATATGTAACAACCTAGAGTATAGTTCACAGCCGGTGATACAGCTAAAGTATCGCACAATTCCCGCCTGTCTCCTTATTACATCTACGTTTCTCCAGAGAGAACATAACACAGCACTCGCTTTCCCCCACTTCATGTCGTCACACTTGAGTTTCTGTCGCCCCATTACTTACCCCTGCGATGTTATGTACCGTGCTCCAGAACATCACATATTTCTTTACAACACATCTACGGCATTCCCAGAAAAAATTGGATATTTTCTGTGGCACTATTTTCATTTTGTTGATGGAGAGATGACGTTAAGGTATTAAATTGATAGTATTTGTCACGTGGCAAAGTATCTGACATGAATCCGAATCGAACTGTAAATGTTTCAGCTTACTCCGATAATGAGTACCTCGAGTTGTTTTATCACAAAGGCATATAGGCACTGGTTTTAATTTGTATTATCTCAGCCTGACAACATTCTAGCTGTTCTATGTACAGGAAATAAAACTTATGTTTGTATATATATCCCTCTTCAGACATACCATAAATGGCACATTGTTAAAATATGAAATTAGTTTAGTATATGTATAACGTATTAAGCCAGCTACTGGTAGGGACCTGAATAATTCGCATTTTTTTAGCACAGGCTGGAATTAAAGCAGGTGTAAGATATTGTCGATTTTACAATAGTCCCTTGACTCATTTAACACCACCAGCAGATACTGAACCAATAGTAAAGAATCAACTTAATTAAATGTCCACTTAATGTGTCAGCGAAAAGCCTATGTACTGCTGTTGTACGTTTGAGTATCGTAAAATGGAGAGACTTGGTACATACGTGCACAGTGTTTATTTTCTGTGCGTGTAAACTGGAAGTAATTTAATTTCATGTTGACATTCATCATTTGGTACGTATCTCCCGTAAATTTATTTTCTAAATCTTGACATGTATGAGGAAAGTATTTTTTATGTTCCAAGTCACCCCATTTTACAGTACACAGATAATATTGGAGGCTAGCCTAAAGGTAAGTGAAACAGCGAAATAGTTCTGCATCTAGCTATTGGTAAAATATGACCCATGTTTGTACAAATCATTCTCCGTTTCCAAAGATTGCTATAAGTCTGAGGCATTTGAAATTTCATGTAGCTTACATGACATAATACAGGATATACCTTATGGGGCCGACCTGCAGGGAGCTGCTTGTGCGTTTGAAGCTTAGTAACAAAGCAGACATAAGGGCTACACACACGCGTGCGTTTAGGGCCTCGGTCCTTAGTTTTGTAGTGGTTTCGAAAGTATTTTTTTTTTAACGCAAATTAATACATATATCAAAATTTCATTCTTACAGTTTTAACACTTATATATCATCGTTTGTATACAAATTTTTCTGTTGCAATGCATTAAACTAATTTTTAGATTTTTGCCGCTTAAATATTATATATTTTGTGGTCAAAATAAAGCAAAATTAAGCAAAATATATTTTTTTTTTGCTAGCAAACAGTACATCATTAAAAAAAACGCTTTCCTAAAATTGTGTGTCATATGATTGTGCAAAGTCTCAGTTTTTTTTTTTCAAAACATATGGTTAATAAATATTCGAGTTATTTGTAATTGTTTGAAATAAATGATGGATCACAGACTTAAATCCACAGCGCCCTTATAACGGCAAACTGGCGTGCAGGGTTTCAGTTGAACCGCTGGATTTTCGAGACATTATCCGTTGTTGAGTTATAACAAAACGTTTGCTAAAATAAAATTGGGAAAGCCGTCTCTCATTTGATCTCTTAAATGTAATGACTGCGTCTGCTTCCTGCTACCGTGAAGAGTTGGAGCTACGTAACGCATTTACTAGAGAAATTAATTAATCGTAACCTATCTACTCGTTTACCTCTAGGTCCACGTGGCTCGTGACGTTCGTCTGATGATTGAAATAAATCTAAATATCGCAGTTGCAAGTCAACACTCAGCACAGTGGAATTTTCTGTGCAGCGAAGAAAAACACTTCTGCGATGTTACTTAGCTCGTAGTTAAGAAATGTTTTACGACAAAGAAATATACAGGCCGCCCAGACACGGCAGCATAGTCAGAACACAACGCGAGTCCTGGGCTAAATTGGGGACGAAAATTTTAGTAGCAAAATGTTTGTATGATTTCATTTTACGTGCACAATTATGTATCATTGCGACATAGTTAGGCCCCTCTTGCACTCCACAGATATGCTGAATTTTGAAATTGATATTTAAAAATTTCAAAATTTTTTTTAATATACAAAATTATTTTTTTGGTTGTTATGTATGTCAAATCATAGCCTACAACATTGTCATACACTGTGAATTTTGTCGATTTGGTATGTCAGTTGGTTTTAGTGGCGTACTTAAAACCGTAAAGTGCAAATTTTGACGTTTACGACTCATTACGCAAAAACTATAAGAGATACAAAGTTTCCGAAGAGGAAGGTTTAGTCACAATTTACGTCTAAAACAAGAAAAAATATTTGGTACAAATATAAAAATAATAAAAGATGTTGAAAACTGGGGTGAACCGCCCCCTTAGATTAAGAGAGATCGCGTGTACAAAACATGGAACGGAGCACATAAAGAAACAACGCATTTGCACGTACTACATGTTTATTTATTAACATCAATACGTATTAACGATAACTGTTCGAATTGCCGTCCTGCCACTTCAACACACAGTTGGCAATGGCGGATCAGGCTGGCCTGGACTCGTGCATAAATGTGTCGTATGGCACGTATACAAACAAATGCGACTATTATATCACACGTGCCAAGAGATCTTCCTTCCACAGGCGCCTAGAAAATCAGGGAGTTGATGTGACTCCATAAAAATACATTGTAGTCAGGTCTGTAGATCGAGCCGGCCAATAGTAGGCTCTCCTCTGCCTCTCCAGACTTGGTGTTAAGATGGCGGCAAATGGCAGCAGAAAAATATGGTGGTGCCCCAACGTGCTTGAAACCACACGATGCGGCGAATTGCCAAAAGTACTTCCTCTAGCAATTCCGGCAATATACCCGGCAGGAATGTTAAGTAATGTACTTCATTAAGGTGATCAGGTAACAAATAAAGTATCAACAAATGATTGTTGACAATGCCAGCCCACATGTTCACACTGCAGTTTAACAATTCAATGCTACAATTTGCATGGCTCTGCGGGGTTACACACATATTTTGATTCGCATTTTTTCGAAAATTGTTTACCTGAGTGAACTAACTCAAGAGGTACTTTCTCTTTCATTTTGCGCGATAAGCAATGATACGCATAGAATAGTTTATTGCCGCTTGTTATTTAAAAATCTCTTGCACAAATAGGTTGAGTAATCCTTACATAAACAGTGAAGTGGGAACGTTACTTCAGCTACATTTTCACATATTGTTTTGCTCCTATTCTTAGAGCTCTATGCCGAATTTGGTGGCTCCGTCTCTTAAATTTTCTGGTAATTTTCAAAAAATGTGTTTCAAAATTTTGTTTTCAACGTCGTGTATCTTTCTTAATATACACCACACATTAGTGTTCATCAATGTAACCAAACCTCATTTTACTTAAACAATCCCGTCCCGGAGTTTTGTGAGTGTTTGTGTTTAACTAACTTTGATGACAGTTTAATTTATTTCGAGCAGTTTTATTAATTTCCCCATAGTAAAGATTGTTTTAAAAATAATAATTATTTTACCATGAAAATTAATATATTTTTGATTTCGTGGCGACAGTTCTTTATTACTACGTCTGTATACTGAAAACAAAATTTTTTTTATAAAAACATAGTTACTTGACTACATTAAAAATTTTTTTCTGAGGTCAAACAAACTGTGTGTTGTACTGAAGTCTTCATTGTTACATAGTGAGGACGAACTCAGTATCCCAGGAGAACAGTAATCTATATTTCCATATGACTGCAACACACGAGTCTTGTCACTCCGAGGTAGGAAGGATCCCATCGCACGGCATGTCTGGTAGACAAGTGCTGATTATCTTGTTTCCACTGGGGGCTGATGTCAGAGCGATGATTGTGGTTTGCGTTTATCGATCATACCGAGAACACGATGTCATCATGTCGACTCAGGTAGGCCCTATACGAAACATACCTTCAGGGCAATATACGGGAAAAAAGTTTTGATACAGTCAACCATTATTCCATACGTAACTTACATGGCAAAATACGTGTGATTTTTACTCAACAATATATATATACGTATATATTGAATACAAATAATTTGAATAGAGATTATGTATTACCGCGGGAATACTTGACTGTATGCTGGGTTTCAACACACGTTCAGCTTACCAGAAGATTAGTGACGTTAGTTTGTACTTTGACCTGTTACCCTATTTGACTGAGCCAATAAGAATCCTGATATTTTAATATTTGGTGCCTGTTATTGTTCTGCAAACAGCTACGTTGTGTCAAAAGTATCATATATGTCACAAGAAACTACAGAGGTTTAAAGTGTATGTTGGCACAAAACATTTTCTCGATATACCATCATCTCTAATTATGCATCGTATTCCGTATACTGACACACATCGTCCCCGGATGACAACTGACCCAGGAAAATGACAGACAGATAAATTGGGTAGATAAATGAGTGAAGAATGTTTATACTCCTAGCTGTATTCTGGATGGAATGAAGGTCCACGCGTGTGCTACAAGGAACATATGGTTCACTACGCCCGTTACCTGTAGGCCTACTTGTCAACACAACCAACATTCTTATCTAATGTGGTAACGAACTAAGGGTGCAGAAATACTGCGACGATATTGCCAGTTTGAAAACAAACATAGTATGTGTCACAAATTATTAATTTTGAGGCTCATTTTACCGCATAATATTAACAATGTCATTACACATTATTTGGTAAAATCTTAAACCTACTTTGAAAACGGACTTTCAGTGACTAGGATAAACTCATATATTAAATAAAGTGATCGTGAGATAAACTTATTGTAAACAGGAAAAATTACTATTTTTAAAAAAAAATATATATTTCTTAAGGTTGTGTTAAAAATGTTTGTTCGTGTACGCACTCCGCAGTAAAATAAAACTATTACGGAAAGTTTAACTCTTCACTGCTTCTTTATATCGCTCCTGAGTACTTCCTGCATACTGTAGATATATGTGTACGTCTCCACCGCAGAGAAATAAAAGACACAATTAAAGTACAAAGTTCTGTACAATAAAGTCGCTGTACTCGGTTAGCGAGAGTCTTCCTCGCTGTAATCTCAGAGACATCAATACTGGTGCAGCGAGAAAAGTCTCCCTGTTCATCTCGTGTCTGAAGGTCAATACATTCTAAACCTGGAGCATATATTCAAGGCCGTCGAGATACATTACGGGGACCGTCACAGAAAAGTATTTCAGGGCCCCTTTCTCGGTCGTCCTCATCCAAATTACGTAACATATCTTACCTCTCCTGGTCTTATGCCATTTTCATATATTTACAACTTTATCTGATTGCACGATCTCAATGAATATAATCAAGTCTTAAAATTTTAAATTTAAATTTTACCTACAACTACCGGCGCTTGGGCCACTTTGGCCCTCGAGGCCCGTGGAAATTGTACCATTTCTCCATCCCCTGTCGACGGCCCTGCATACATTACGTACGTATACTATGCATGCAGCTGTCTTACCCAGTGCAGTAACTACCCTTACACGACAGGATCACAAGTCCTTGAAGCTGACACGTGTCATCTTAAAAAGGACACACGTGTTAATATGCATACCGTATCAGGATCAGCTAGCTGGCTTAAACGCTACAGGACAGGATATTACCTCTGCAGCCCGAATGTTAGTCGATACCTCGCCAGAAATTGTGAATAGTAGAAAAACAATGTTACAGTATTGCTTTAAGTTTTAAATATTTAGTTAATGCTTCCCTCATTCCACGACTGTCTCTGTATATGTTTGCGGATGCATGTAGCATGTTAATAGCTATCAATACAAACATATACACATATATAGCGTTTTATGACGTTCGATTCTATACACTCTAAATTCCCACACCCTTGAAACGTAATAACTTCGTTTCGGACACGGCTGTCTATATTTAACGAACACTAAGAGTGGTGGTAGATTAGACATGTAGGTTTGTAATTAGAACAACCTCTTTATTGGGATTACGTTATGACAGCGCAATAAACATTTGACTCAACGTATAAATTCACCCAGTAAAATATTATATATAACTCATGAGTGTAATACCTTGGGACGCATCATTAATTTCATTTTAAGTCTGTGAAGTTCAAATACGTTTCTTTTCCGGCGTATTGATTTTCGTAAAATGAATAACAGTGCGGTTTTTCACGGTGTTGCAAATCTAAAACCCCTTGATTTATAGAAAATCGTGCAGTCGTACATGTATCTAAGAAGTACTGTAACGCGCATACATATTACACACCAGGTGAGAATGTAGTACATAACAGACGCACATGTGGGTAGGACGAGCTGAAAGTAACCTTGTATTTTTTAAAAAAATTTATCGAATTTTTAAAATTTTATTTTAAACTTTAGCTTTTTTATTTAAATACAAAAAGATATTTATTGTTTGTTTTTATGTACGTGAAACTGTAGCCTACAACGTCTTTATCCGCTGCGAATTTTTTTTTAGGCGATTCTCCCTTGTTTCTACTTTTAGTGATATTATTTTTTTACGCCAAACGAGAGCAGATATACAAAATATGTTTTACTCTTTTGTTTAAAATCGTCTTCTCCATTTTGGCTGACTTTTTCAAGGTAGCGAAAACTATGGTTTTAGCTAATTATGTAATTAAAGAAATTCTGGTTAGTTAACTTTTTAATCGAAAGCGTTGAATTTATTGTTTTTTAAAAAATAGCTATCACAACAGAAACCATTTTAAACAAAACTGCCGGACAGATTTTTTTATAAATGCTTCCGTTTAAGCTTAAAAAAATAATTATCGCAAAAATAGTACAAATTAAAGAGCACACCTTAAGGTGTATTGATCCCTACTATCTTTGATTTATCTGTTTCTTCTCGATAACTTCTGTTCCAGTCGATGTATCAAAACTTTTGTCACGACAGGGCATAGATACAAATTTAATCGATTTTCTGTAATTGCTGGAACCATAATATATTCATTATTTTGCAACGGGAAACAGTTGAAAAGGAGAAATTGCTTTATTTACGGGAGCGACTACAGAGGCCACAAAATTAACAGAAACAATGTCATACGGATTCCAAAAAGTGAATGAAACTATACACTATGCCTTATCAGCGTGAAAAAAAGTAAAACAATGTGTCTATTCCATGATTTATAAGAAAATCCGTAAAACCGATGTGACGGGGATCAATCCCCTTTAAGACAAGCATATAATTGTCCGTTATTATATTTATGCGCTAAAAAAACTAACAGAGATTAATTTTAAATATCTAAACGTTGTGTTTCTGATAAGTTATATTGACAGTTTAAAAATCTATTACGCTATGATTCCATTAAATTTAGCATACAATAATGATGTGTCTTAATTACAATAATTTCCAAGCAACGTTTTAATAAAAAAAATGGCAGGGTTTCGGTTGCCACGTGAAAGTTCATCAAAACTCATTACAAAAGATAAGACTTTTGATCTTAACCCTGGTCTGCTCGCGTGGCGTCTCTCAGACTCCACAGTCTTTATTTCTTGGTGTAGTAAGAAAATGGATGAAGTGTTTGGTACGTGCTGCCATCTACCTTTCGAGTAATCGATTGCGAACTGATGTTTATATGATCCAGCGCGATAGTCGTACACTGGAAGTCAAACAGGCAAGTTGTTTATGTGAATGTGTG
>PNEQ01029621.1:57902-77356 GCA_003012365.1 Medauroidea extradentata | reverse complement strand
TTTTGCTCTTCTCTTCTCGTACCCACGACACTGAGGTAAGAGCTCGTAACTCTATCACTGAACTTTCAGCTAGCCGAGGACATACCGAATCCAGCAATATACGACGGGTGAAGCAGAGGGCGCGTTTGTGCGAGCACGTGGTCAGCGTAGGTACAACGAGCACGTGGTATGTGTGTGAAGGAGAATAGTGCCACCACAGACTGATCAATTCCTTTAATATTTACCTGTGAAAATTATACTTTAGCCAGTTAAGGTACTATCCAAAATTATATAAATGGCAAAGAAAAATTCCTCTGTAGATTAAGTTTAAAAAAAATAACACCATGCAATTGATTAATAAAGTAATAAAGTATTTTTCATAGTACAGTTAAATAATAGACAAAAACACATAATACTAAAATTTCAGTATAAAAATCATTACTAAAATGTAATAAAAGCTAAATAACTAAACTAAAATGTAATAAAAACTAACTAAACTTTAATGTAATAAAACACACACATAATTTAAAGTTTCTAAACATTTATGAAACTCTTAATGCATAATTTTTTGTCACTGTGCATTAATAGTGAATTTGAATCATCTGAAAATTTGCTTTTTCTGTGCATGTACATGACACACAGGAACATTAGTACTGTATGTATTTTTATTATACTTGACATCTGTTACTATCTTTAATATTTAAAGGTATTAATGAAGTCATACCAGATTTGTAACACAAATTTAAGATCGAAAACTCAAGTTCATATTTACACAGCTTGCCCACATAATGTATTATAAAAAATTTTGGTAAACTTTGTGAACATTTGAATAGCAAACTCAAGCAATACATGTTCGTTTATGCAAAAGTTAGGGGTTCGAAAAGTATACTTTTATGTCAAATCACTATTATTTTAAGTACAGTCAAACTTATTTAAACACTTCCAACATCAAACATTCAAAGTAAAACCAAAATGTTACCTTTAAAAAAAAGTGTCGTGCTATGCCTAAATGACCAGATTTGGATTCATGGTTCAAATTCCCCTCAGCTTACAATTTTTTTTTTATTGTTTTAAATGCTCAATTTGAGCTGCATGTAATTTCAGTTTTTTATTTTTATTTAATGTTTGAAAAAGAATAATTTGAATAAATGATGTATCATAATCAATTAATCTAAGATATTTGTTACCAGTATTAATTAGTTGTTCATTTACTTAGCTTAAAATTTGGCATTTTATAATTTTGACAAAAACACATAAGTATTGTTTTTAAATCTTAACTTTTCTCAAAAAAAAATAAATAATCCTCCGAATGTAAGCAACTTATTCTCTTTAAAAATCAGTGTGTATTTTAGCTTTTGAGTATTATTCTATTAGGACATTATACATTAGGAATAAAGTAGGTTGAGGAATGTTTCTCATATAAATTGATAGATAAAGAGCAAATGTAATTGCAGAAAAATTGCCAAAATTCAAGACAGAATCCCACAATACTATAAAACTGTTAAAAAAAAAAATAATAATTTAAATATGGATTAAAAATATTTTTTAAAACAAGGAACACGTCAACTGTGTTGTGCAGCTAATTGTGGAGATAACAGTAATCTGCAGACATCATAAATAAAAAGGTATCCTATTTACAACAGCTTAAGATAATAGAAGGTTCTTGCACATTACATAAATACCCATTAAATAATTCAGGTAAAGGGAGATTAGTTTCTCAGAGTATTGTGAAGAGTTTCACATACAATGTGTTATGATACACACGTGACTTACATGGTAATTTTATCAAATCTTGTACTGTTACGACAGTAAATTTCAAACAAATTGAATAACATGGTGTACTTAGAAATATTAAGGAAACTCGAAACTAAATTTTGTACTTCTTTAAACTGTGAATGCACTAGAGACTGTTTGTTTTGTACATTTTCATTGTATACAAAATTTTTTAGCCTTCTGCTTGCTGTTTGCATAATTAAAATTTGCATGTTGTGACAAACCAACTGATTCACTGAAATACAGTGATATACAGCAATTTTAAAATTAAATTAAATGTCATTGTCTAAATAAATAAATGTATTCACTTGACTGACTGTTCTTGTATTTTGTTGTATGCTTTCATACATTTCTTAAAGTAGCTGTAAATATCTTTTTTCAATGTGAATGATAGGATTTCAGTATAACAGTATTTTCTGTTGGTATGCCTCTATAGTATGCAAATTTTAGCTCTAACGTGATACTTAGTGAAAAATATTTGAATTAAATTTATTTTATGAAAAGTAAATGTAGTCTCAAATAATACATAAAAACCAAAACTATTTATTACAGACAGAAATTCTATACATAATGAACTGTAGGAGGTTAATGGAATAACAAAAATCACATGGCATGAGGAATGTCAGAGATATAGAGCTACTGTTATAATAAATATGCATGTTATGTGCCAAGTACCTATAAGCACAGAATATGACCATTTGTGTGAGGTATTCAGGAGAAGCACCTTAATATCAAAATATGTTCAACAAGTATGTGGCACTAGAAAAGATACTGATGTGTAATGGGCTACAACCTGTTCTATTTACAGCTTCTTACAAATTGATGAAATTTCCCAGAATCTGATGCTTCAGTAATGCCCACCCCTGATGTTACACAAATGGAAGAAAGGCATGCAGCTCCTGTATGCCCCAGATTCTTCTTTACATCCAGGTACAGTATACTGGTTTAATGTAGTGAACCTACAGATGGCGCCAAGGCTTGCCCATTGGGAAGGGGAATTTGACTATCAGAGCGTTTGTCATCTGGTGTTCTACACTGAACCCTGAAAATATGAAAATCACACACGTGACCAATGACGAGTATAAGAATTCACCTGGTGAGGGAACTGTAAAGGCAGGGTGTCTGTAGTGTGGCTGTTCATGTTGAATTAGACGGTGTTAGCCTAATAACTCCAGACGCAGCCTACAAATAGCACTGTTACTTAATATAAATCTGCTTAGACCAAAACATAAGTTTTGCTTAGGTCCAAACTGTTTCTTATGCTGAATTCACCGATGTTGGACTCAAAAACACATACCAGAAATCTTGAGGGGGTGAACACCACCCAATTACTAGCCAATGGAGTGAACAACCAGATTCAGTACTGTTTTTGTCAGATAGCGAAGCTAAGAGAGCCTATTCCAACGTGAAATTAAATTTAGTTACAGTTTCAACCCTATGCAAGAGGTGGTTGGAATGTAAAACAATCTTTATCCATATGCTCACCTGCACAAAGGCCTACATTGTGGATTACAGGTAATGTGTGATGAAATTCTGGACCAAGAAATGGAGGCAAAAGGAAGAGATTAAGGCCATGCCTGGTAGTTTTGCAGTGATTTCGAAAATAATTTTTTCAAAATGAACTAATATCTCTATCACAAAATCGCTACATCGCTACATTGTTTTGTCACTAATACATCAAAGTTTCTATCTGAATTTTTCCGTTGCAATGAACTCAATGGATTTTTAGATTCTTGCACCCAAAGTATCGCATATTTTAGCATGAAAATGAGCCAAAATGGCACAAAATATTTTTTTTTTTACTGGCAAACGACTCATTTTTTTTTAAAGCCTACGTATAATTGTGCATAATATGACTTCACACGCTCTCAATTTTTTTCAACCCATTTGGTTGAAAACTTTTTGAGTTTTTTGCACCAACGTGAAAAAAACTACCGGGCATGGCCTTTTAACCAAGAGAGTTAAGGGTTTCAATCCTTTTCTTACTCTACATGAAAAAAATCACACAAAATATTTCGATCAAAATTATTTATGCATGTAAGAAGGTGGCCTTTGCTGGTGTTAAGACCGTACATACATGCTGCTTACTGGGAAACAGCCGGCTGACCTGCACCTTGTACATGGTGAAGTCCACAGTAGTTCACAGACAGCTTTGTAAATGTGGGCTGAAATGAATTTTTGTATACACATAAATACTGCCGACCTATACGTGATAGTACACAGGCCAGCCGGCATGGCATCTCACCCTTGCGTAATCACTTTTACTTATTGGTGTTGCCCAGCCCCTTCCCGCTCTTATGAGAGCTCTGAGTAGTGTTGTGCGATAACATACTTCTGTTACTAATGTGTGTGTTTAGAAGTAGGAAATAAAAGGTGTAAATTTTCCTATGCACTAGACTTTTCTCAAGAAAATATCCCGTGTCTGGTTGTTGCCTGTTTTACACGAACTCTGTTGGAAAGGGGGTGGGGGTCGGTCTGCAAACTCAGCCAAGCAAAGGTGTTTATTTAATAATATTCTTTGTATCTAAAGTTGTTTTTTTATATGTTTGTGTGATGCAAGCTTCAGTGGTCAAACTCTTACAAAATAGCAACAAAAGTAACATTTATGGTTCAAAAAGTAACTAAAAAGTAATTGATAAGGTCAGAAAGTGGACTTAAAATTTATTAAATGTGACAAAATAATACTGTACCTACTACTGTATAATAAATAACCACATAAAAATTATCTGCAGTACTGTGATCATAGGGAAAGAAAAAAAACATGACTTATGGCTCAGAGGTGACAGAGCTATAAAGGTGACCTCTAAATGTGCATCAAATACCATATTGCTTCACTTCAAATATTCTTATAGCACTCGCTATGAAGACAGTATTTAAATGTCAGTCAAACATACATCCTTTTGCTTATGTAAATCAGAAATAGATGTATGCCTACTCTGTGCTAACAGCAGCCTGCTACATCTTATACACAAATAAAAAAAATCAAACCTGTTTATGCGTAACAGCATGCATGACATACATAAAACAAACAATTGAAAACATGAAAAAGTGACACTTATTTAAAAAAAAAAGTTACTTTTAGTGACATCTGTCACCCAACGTGACTTTTAGTGAAAAAAGTGACATACTTTGAGGCCTGTGTGAAGGCTAAATGCCACAACATTGTGATGTGCGGTTGTATCATGGTAGTATGACAGTTAAAAGAAAAAACCCAATCTTCAGTGCGTCGCAGGCTTAATTATTTACAGCTTTTATGGAGAGCTACTATTTTTTTACATCACCCTATCTTCTCCCTGACTATAACTGGCTATCCTCCCTTACATGGAAACAAGGCTGCTTTGGAGAGAAGGAAAATATTAACATTGTGAAAGCACTGTTTTATGGATCTATTTATTGCAGCACTTGTTTAACTTGGGGTGCTGATTTTATTTTACCACAAAATAACTACCTATCATTCTTTTGAAACTCCTGTTTAGTCTTGTGATATTTGCACATGAATTTTGATTCGTCCATACGGAATTTACCCTACGAGGATTAAATGGAGGTGGGCATGTAGCTAGACAATTTAAGTGTATTTAAATAAACCGAAAAAAACATATTCTGTAAATACTGTTACAGAAGCTATTAAAACTAACCCAATAAGAAAACTGATATATTAATTTTAATCAATATTAGAAAAGGAACCGTATTATAAACAAACAATCTTCAACATTTATTAAATACAGTCATACCCCTAACAGTAACTTACATATTCCTACATTTAACACAGTTTTCTTTGGTCTTATTCACTGTATTAACAGCATAACTTTCTCTTGTTTCACACTATCTTGTACATTACAATAGCCTAATATTAACTACTTCCTCCAGAAATGGAAAAAAAAAAAAAAAAAAAAAAAAAGAGGAAGGCGCTTTCACTCTAATACAAGAACGATTCTACATTCAAATTAAAATAATACCATATTAAATGAGAACTTGAATACCTACGAAATACAAAAATACTTAAAACGTAATTTTGAAGTATGTTGGCAGGGTAGCATTACCCTCATTATATTCACTTTACGAACACGTCCTCCTCGCGAATGCATAGGGCCCATAACAAGGTTTGGGAAGGTTCATCGTTGCTGTAACATTTGTCAGAATTTCAGAATATGTACAATACGATTATGAATTAAAACGATTTGATAGCTAAAACATACGCATCTTGAGGCGTTCTATGCATTGCGACAATTTCCTCCACGAACTACATTATGAATATTTTTCAAATGCCTGAAGAAATACCATATTTTAGGTTTTAAATAATTCAATGGAGTGTATGTTGTACATACACACATAAAATCTTACACACAGACACACACTTATTACACCGTTTTTATAATTCGGAAGCTGACGTCCTCATGGGTGACACCTATGCTATCATGCGAAGATGAGCCTGTAGTGGTTCGTCATAGCCTTCTGTAGGAACGAAGGTGAAGGGACAAACACAACACTCAGTCCAGGGTTCAGTTCCTTGAGATGTTGCCAGATTACTTCGAAATACCGAATCTCACTTCTCACAATCGAAACCATTGTCTCACTATGACGGTATGTTATTCTTGAGTAAAAATTCCGAAGTGCGAGATGTGGTAGTGAAACTGCGGGGAATTTCGAACCTCCGATCGTCAATCTAGAGCAACCGAAACAAACACTCTTGAACGTCATGAGTTACACTGAAAGCACTCTGGAGAAATCAAATGTAACAAACGTAAAACGCTATTTTTACCTCATCTCGCCTTTCTTCCGTCTGCTGTTTAGAATATTTTATTTGGTATCCGATATTGAATTATGTACAAAATAGGACAACACAAAATGTTGATTCTTACAGGATGTAAGAATATTTCTTACAAGTGGCGTTAAGCACACCATTAAGATTTTTGTTTTATTTTATTTATTTTATTTTATTTTAGGGATTTTTTTATCGCTTTAAATAGACTGGAAGAGCATATTTTATTGTAGCTGATTCAATAACCTCTTCCAAATCGGCAATTAAATGCACAGCACACATTTTGTTCAGTATAAAAAAATTTACAAACTTCTTGTCGCTCAATTAAAAAAAAAAATTGTTTCCAAAATACACGTCGGCACCTACTACTCTTCCTATTAATAAACGTTGCATTCATATATAAGCAATATTTGTAAGTTATTTTAAAATGAGGAATAGAGCTTTAAAATACAAACCTACTATTGTCATAGGTATGCCTACAGTTAGGTTAAGCATTAAACTCACGTGTAGTGGTTAAGTTGGTGTTTTCCTGGACATTTGTTGGTTTTAATTAACCAGCAACGTGTTAGCACATGTTTACTATATGTGCAGAAATGCTGCTCTTCAA
Source organism: Medauroidea extradentata (assembly GCA_003012365.1). Classification (NCBI taxonomy): domain Eukaryota; kingdom Metazoa; phylum Arthropoda; class Insecta; order Phasmatodea; family Phasmatidae; genus Medauroidea; species Medauroidea extradentata. The sequence goes on along the minus strand of PNEQ01029621.1, from coordinate 70,238 downwards.
TGCTTTATTTCGGTGGATTAAAAGAGTGAGGCAATCGCAAGTCACGACAAAATTTTCATAGCTGTCGGCTTCGAAACATTGCTGAATCACATCTCGTCAACCAAAGAGAAAGTGCGATTATTGCGAACGGAATTATTTCACTACAAAATTTTCACTCAAGAATCGATAAATGAATTCTATTATGATATTTTTAGCATTCTCGCAATAAAATTATTTCCTAGCAACTCATGGCCCCTGAACTTGGAGAGGGAAATAATTAAATTACATCTCCCTGACCAGGAATCGAACTAGAAACCCTTGGTTCACTGGCTAGCATAGTTCGAACTACTGAGCCAAGTGGTCGGACGCACATATAGGCCTACATATTTCAGTACTTGTAAATATATAGGAGCGCGCACACACATACATATAGATATGTAAATGGCCGCCATTATGTAAATATGACAAGGGCGTAAACTAAATACATAAAAGTCAAGTCAGGTTGCTAAGTACTATATGTGTACAAAGTTGGCTGAAATTTGGTCCACTGGTTAAAAAGTTTTTAAGGGGACACACACACACACACACACACTCATACTCACACACACTCACATTCACACACACTCACATTCACACACACTCACACTCACACACACATACACACACACATGAACACACACATTCTCTCACACGCACACACAGAAAGGTGATCTCTTAAACCTACTTTTTCCTTCGTATAATAGGCTAAAAATCAATTATAAGACATATATACACCATTACACTGACAAACTGATAAGGGGGACAAATGGATAAAGGAGGGACGAGGTAAAAAGGAACGTATTTAACAAAGGTACTCATGTCTGGAAATATCGTCTTATACCTGAAAATGGCGATACCAATTAACACTGAACATAGATGGTACACATGTTGCAGCGCTGCACAGCATGTATCAAATGTGGTGAAGGTCATTTAGAGCAGCGGATGAAATTATCCTATATACAACACTGATACAAATGCATGTTTGTTAAATCTGACGTCACGTTCCATGACAGGTTACCTACTAGTACTCCTGTGCATTTGTATCGCCATTTTGGATTACATGACGATGTTTCCGGACATGAATACCTGATAAAACATGTTCCATTTGGTCTAATCTACTACACCTATCAGTTTGGAACACTTGTGCAAGGTCCCCCTTATTGAAAAATGTATTGATTTTAAAATACAGTTGTTCATTGAGCGTCCTCAACCTGACCTATTATCAGCGGAGTCATTTTCCCGCTTTGAGGAAGAGACGGGTAATGTGCGTTTTTTTATCTATTTTGTTATAATATCTTATCGTTATACGTGACCTCGAGCAGCACAAGGCCTTGGTAGAGGAACACGTTGATGAGGGGTGAGGAAGGGGCAGGAGTCGGCCAGGGTCTGCTTAAGGGATCATCCCAGCATTCGCCTGGAGTGATTTCGGGAAACCCTGGAAAACCGAAATCAGGATGCCCAGAGCCGGAGATCGAATCCGTGTCCTTCCGAATGCGATGTGAGAGTTTTACCACTGCTCCTCCACATAGCAAGGAAACATGGGAAGTTTTGAAGGGAATTAGCAAAGTCTAGTCGTTTTTTGGGGTAAAATTATTTATGACTAATAAACGACGAAAACATGGCCGCCAAGTCGAAGACTGCCGAGTGCGCTCAGCTACCAGTCATCCCGCTCGGACCGGCATATTCATACCACTATGAATTGTCATCAGCATGTAAAATAATTTGCAAATGGTACATTCCAGACAGAGGAAAACTGCTATTTTGAGACCACACAATGAGAAAAATGTAAGATGATTTTTTTTCACTTGACCAAAAAGATTTCAGAGGCAATGAAGACTACAATTTCAATATTCGGTTTCAATACAAAAATTTGAATAATTTTTGCTAAATGACCACATATATGGACGTAAAGTTTCGACAGTGGCGAGTCGTTTACAGGACTGCCTCGAATTTATTTCAGAAACTGTACGTAGTTCAATAGTCATTACCGCATCCTATTTGCAACAGGAACTGTAAATTATTAGTGTAATAAGCGTAACAGACCAACGCGGTAATGATCTTTCACTTCGTCTTCTTGCAAGCATCTTGAGCAGTGGAAACTTAGTATACTTGCCTCATATCCTAACCGTGTGTGTTTCCTAATGCTGTTATGGAAACTTCGTGGCAAGTAGTATAAAAACTGAAGAACTGTCCCAGAAATGCGTCAGTTTCTTCCGAGAAGAAGACGAAGAACAACCATGAACGCAAAGGTAAAAAACAAGGCATTGCTCTGCAGATTACTACGTTGGTAGAATTTACTACCCTTTTAGTTCACTCTGGCCTACTATTTTCTATACAATTCCTGAATGAATACCTGTTCTAACTTATTACCTAAACCTAAACTTTATGGAGTTTGAGAATATTTCATAGTTTCTTATTGGGTGTAGTGATCAAAATTAATTTTTTTTTTACTTGTGTTCAAATTCGTTAGTTAAAAATTGTTACTGAATTACTAAGACAAATACACACAAATTAACTTAACAATTTTTTAAAATAATTTTTTCGTCTGATAAATAGTTTTAAGTAGAAAAACTACGGTGTGTGTGAATTTTATATGTATGTATGTATGAATGTTTGTATGTATGTATGTATGTATGTATGTATGTATGTATGTATGTATGTATGTATGTATGTATGTATGTATGTACGTATATATGTATGTATGAATGTATGTATATATGAATGTTCGTTTGCATGTATATATGTATGTATGCATGTATGTATATAAAGCGTGGACCAGAATTCATGTGCCAAACTCCGTGACGGGATTGTTCAAGTAAAATGAGGTGGGGTTACATTTAGCAACACTATTGTGTGGTGAATACTAAGGGCGCTGCACAACATTGAAAACAAAATTTTGATATACATTTTTTTTTAAATTGCTAGAAAAATAAGAGGTGTAGCCACTAAAATTTGTATAGTGCTCAAAGAATTGGAGCAAATAAATGTGTGAAAATGTGGTTGACGCAACGTTCCCCTTCACTGCTTATGTAGGGGTTACTCCACCTATTTGTGAAAGTAACTTTTAAATACTAAGCAGTAATAAAATAGTCTATGCATATTATTGCTTATCGCGCAAAATGAAGGGGAAAGTATATCTTGTGTTAATTCGCTCCGGTAAACCGTTTTTGAGACAATGAGAATCAAAATACGAAGGCGAAATGTCACCCCGCAGAGGTAGGCAACACAACGGCTTTCTGAGCCGTACTAATTGCAGCATTGAATGGTTAAATTGAGTACAATAGCGAGAGGAACAGCCACATCTGGGCGCACCACAATCCCCACCACATGCACCCTATGGGCAACCAAGTGCACTATAGTGTAAACATGTGCGCTGACATTGTCAACAATCATTTGTTGTATCATTATTTGCTACCTGATCGCCTCAATGGAGTCTATTACTTTTTTATTTGTAATATTATACAGATATTTACATGATCGTTGACGGAAATGTCGGTGTCCCTCACAAACAAACATTTCGGGGTCTCTTCACGGATGTCCACATCCACCTCGATAAATCTGTTTATCGCACACTTTTAAACGTAGTGACATTAATAATTTATATAATTCTCTGTATTGATGAAATTCATTGACTTATTCAATAATATTTATTCAATTCAAATTACTTTCTTCGGGGGTAGAAATAAGATTTATTTTCATTTATAATAATTTGGTTAATATTTTCTTACATTCAAAACATAAAAATTTATATATATATATACGGTGTAGCTTAGTGAATTTAAATAAATACACATTTTTAATAATTAATAATTTTATACACATTTGAACTATAGCTTATATATATATATATATATATATATATATATATATATATATATATATATATATATATACAAATATATATACATACATATATAGCTCTGTGTTGCAAAATGAAAAGTGTAAAGACGCAGAAGAAACGCAACTTTGAAAAATGTTTTAAAATACTTGTGACTTTAAGACAAAATCTTTTTTGTGCCATTCACGCCAACCTCTGAGTCTGATTTAAGGCCACACGTGGTACTTTTAAAGCGATTTTAATTTTTTCAGGGCAATACAATTTTCATATCGAAGAATCCCTGTATTTTGTGTAAAATTTATCAGTTTTTGTACCTAATTTTTGGTAGCAATGAACGTCACAGTTTTTAAATAGATATTTGCACTCAAAGTATCACCAATTTTGTTATGAAAATGAGCCAAAATGAAACAAAATAATTTTTTTGCCACTAAGTAGTTCATTATTTCGCAAAACACCCACAGAAAACAGAGCATCGTATGGCTGCTCATAGTTCTGAATTTTCCCAAAACATTCGTTACGAAAAATTTTAATTTTTGCACCAATGTGAGGAAAACTACCTAGCACGGCCTTAATATGCAGTGTCATACGTTCGGTTGTTGAAATATGCAACCAATATTTCGCAATGGCAAATTAATACGGCCATACCCCAAAAATTGTGAAATTTAGTTATGGCGATTACTAGAATTGGCTTGTTTCATTCTTTTAAAGCCAATAGCGCGTTGGCTCATCCTAAAATATTTAGAGGTTTGTAATAATGAATCGGTACACCCAAGAGTCAAGCTTTCCCTTGTGCAGTAATGTGACAATTAGTTCAAAAGTGGCCCTGGTAATGTTTACGCTTATTCTTGTGAAAAGGTAATATTTTTATTGGTGGGAAGCCTGTAACTAAGTTCAGTGCACGTTTCTATCTAAGTTTCACATACTTCCGGTTAGGTACATTTTGAAGTAGATGCAGTTTTTAGCTAGGTTGAAGGGCAAAGTAACAGCGGTGTTTTAAAATGAGAGTGGTATCCTAACAATGACATTCCGTCCTTACCCGAAATGTATTTTATTTTCTTACCTTAGCACAATGGACGCATGTGGAATTATTTCGTATATATCGCATTTCTGAACACACTACAACACTTTCGAAGCGCGTGGTAGGCGGCGCCCTTAAGGGGCGGTTCGTCGAAAGATGTAGTTGCTTTAATAATGTTTATGTTTGTACGAAGTATGGTTTGTTTTGTTGACATACATTGTGATTTTTTTTTACTGGAATAATATTTTTTAGCTTTCATAGTTTTTGTATAATGTCGCGAAAAATTCCAAAATTGCATAAAACGGTTTTGTGCTAGACAGTAATATCATCTGACTTAGAAATGAAATAATTTTGACTGAAGAACAGTGTCACTGACTACACCAAGTCATGTATAGAAACATGATGATTTTTTTGGGTTAAAAATAATAATGAATTTTAAATAATGCCAATTTTTTTAATACAAACAGTTATTCAATGCGATTTTTGTACATGTCTTGATGAAGTCCTTGACACTGTTCTTCAGAGTAAATTATCTCATTTCTCTAAGTCTGCTGGTATTCTTTCCTAGCGTAAAACTGTTTTATGCAAATTTGGACTTTGACGTTCCATGATACAAAAACCTGATAGCACGTGTAAGGTTGGAAACCTATAAAAGATTCTTAACAATACTAACATATCCGTCTGTCTTAATGGGCGAGGTTTATTTTAAAAGTTTAAAAAATAACTAGCAATTTGTAGTTTATTAAAGGAGACATGTTTAAGGGCTCTGGTGCACTAACAGCTGAAACACAGTCAAAGTGTACATGGTGTTTGGTACAATTGCTACTGTGGATACTTGCTGCAGGTTACATGTCCTGACAGCAAAATTGCTAGCTGCAACTTCATTTACGAGGAATTTGTGAGCAGTGTATTACTTCACACTTATGTTCAGAACGCCCGCTACAGTACACGTGTGCAATGTCACATTATAATCAATGAGGGAGAGGACAAGAATAGAAGTTTTAGTCAGTGACTTGAGATATACATTTTTGATTTCAGCGATCAGTAGTTTGCCCAAAGTGAAACGATAGTTTGTAAGGAAGGTGTCATTCTCATAACAAACAAAAACGTCCGCTAGAAAATCGTTACAAACTTTATTTCTTATGCCTAAATTATTTACTATCAACTAGCTGCTTAGTTATAAAATAAAAAACAAGCTTATTAATTTTAACACATTCATACTTTATATTTGCCACAAAATTTTGTTCTATGGGGCTTAATTGAAACAAATTATTTCCTAAAAATTTTAAAGGCACATATACAACTCACAATGTATCAACAAATTCTATTTACACAGCACCAAACCGTTAAAAATTAAATACATAGTACACATCAATCTCATTAAAGCATTACAACGACTAAACAATTACAACATGACACAATTAGGATACAATATTAGCAACTTAACTGTTGATATTTTTGTTGTAGGTATGCCTTCTTCTCGCCGCAGTGGCTTGCGTGACTGCAATGGAACCAAGTAAGACTGTAAAGAAGAGAGGAATCCTGAGCCAAGTTGATGGTGGTAGTTCAGGAGTCGGGGGCTACGCCTACAGTACTGGCCATGGGGTGAGCAATCGAGGCTTCGGAGGGAACGGCCTTGGCAAGGCCATGAGCTTCAGCAACCAGGAACTGAGGTCATATGGTGGACACAGTGGCTACGGAGGCTATGGCCTCGGTGAAGCCACCAGCTTCAGCAACCAGAAACTGCAATCATATGGGGGCAACGGAAACTCCGGCGGCTATGGAGGTATTGGGCTTGGCAAAACCACTAGCTTCAGCAACCAAAAACTTCAGTCACATGGAGGATATGGCGGTAATGGAGGGTATGGACTTGGCCAGGCCAGCAGCTTCAGCAATCAGAACCTGCGCTCGTATGGAGGCTACGGCGGTAATGGTGGTTACGGAAACTATGGTGGCCAAGGGAAGCTGTGGTGAGGTCTCTAGCTTCTGATACAAGTTTCTGTACTTCTTATAATCTTACAACCACGGAAGTCTGTAATATTTTGCTCCATCTGTAGCGAAGATGACAGCTTATATCATGAATATGTAAATCTGCTTTATTTCTGAATGTTTTGAATGATTTGTGTGACAGTTTATGTTTTGTCACGAATAAATATTTTACCTAATATATGCCTGTAAAATCACAAATAAAACATGTGTTCTTTTTCTGAGTGACTAAATACATAATTATCTCCAGGCAATTCATTTAGAAATTACAGTTAATATTAATTCTTAATGTAGGCACTCTCATGAATCCCTTTCAAGTTTGTTTGGATAGTAACCACTTTAAACTAGCTTTGCCGCAAATAAAATTTTTGTTTCAAATGTAAAGTAACGATAACAAAAATGGTGTAACTATTATATCAGTTCAATATAATATTTTTAATGAGTTAGTTGTAGCTTTTCAAAGTTAAACTTTGTGTTGGAATATAATTTCTTCGCAGTAGTAAAATAACGTTTTTAACTTACACTTTGAACAAAAATTTTCGTTGCGGCAAAGTAACCTACAGTATCCATATTCAAACAAAATTTGTGAAATGGGAAAGAAAGAGCGCATGTTTTATATATTTATTACAACGAGAAATTGCTATTTACAAGTCTCGTAACTTAGGAGATTGCCACTTATAACAAAAATGAAGTAATTTATAGTTTTCTTAAACCTCACAGCATAATCTTAATTAAACATCTTATGAATAATTAGCAGAGCATTTATTGGTTACTTCGACAGTAGTTACTTTCTTTAATCTTGTAAAATAAATTACGACTTTAAACACATCTCGTACTAATGTAGTTCAGTGGGGCGTAAAACTTATGAAGTTAAACAGAACATTTTGAACTCATTATCGAACGCTGAGCTATGAGTGATAATTGATATTAAAACCCATGCAATTATACTGCAAATATAAGAAACCTGTTTTCATTTAACTTAAATGATCTTATACACCAAGTAATTAAGTTTGATGCAACCTATCCCAGTAAGGTGGTATTCAATGTAATAAATCATCACCTTTTCGGAAGGTTTTGGGAGAGAACGTACATACTTGTAGACAATATATTTAAAGTTTATAAAAATATAACGTTAGTATTCTTAAAAGGGAGTAAATGGCTCAGTATTGAAAGATATATAATTTAAACTTTGTAAGTTGTCCATTAAGAAAACCTAACATATAATTCCAAGAAATATATAAATACTATAAAGCACTGAATGTTATGTGTACTTCCATAACATATTCTGCGTTTTCAACGAAATTGCATTTAAAAATATGATTGCTAAAGTGTAATTCATATCCAACTATATTCGATAATCAATTTCAGTGACATACAAGTATTTAAACTTTTTCACTAAACATTGACTGATCGTTCTGCATTTGCTTACGATAATCTATTATTAGAGGAAAGTCAATTTCGCATATACATTCCAGGTCAGGTTGAACGCCAACTATGTATACTTCATTGTCATGTCTGTGACTTGCTGTCGGCTGTTACGAAACGCGTTTGATTACTGCAAGCCAGTAGTAAATACGTAAGGAAATAATGCGAAGTGCTACCGCTTGCTACCTGCTTGTACGGTTATAAGCCAATAGGTAATCGATTGTGGCCAGTGGGTGTACAGGACTGACAAGTCTAGGCTGCTTCCAGATGAATCCGCGAAATTGACGTACCTCTATATATTATTAGAGTAAGTGATTTTTGGTGAAAAGAATTCTGCAACAATTTGTTTCAATGCCTTATGTGCACACATGTTTCTCTGATTCACAGTTAGTGATTGGTTATTTTTAACTTTCGGCGTCTCTGGGTTCTACCCACAAATTACAAACGCGTGGTGTCGCGGTAACATTTTTCTGGTTGGTACAGTCAAATGAGCCACGCCTCTGTCCTACTATATTCTGCCAATAACCATGAACCAGAGTTGCAGGTGTGCACGTAAGGCATTGATACAAGCAGTGGCAAAATTCTTTTCTCCAATTCACTATCGCTATATATTATGCATTCTCACGAAAGTGCGGACTCATATTGGTTTTAAACGCAGCACGGTTAAAGCAAATTTAGTGACATTTTTATTTTCTTACGTGAAAGATATTACGAAAAGAACGATTGCGCGGTTGTTAAATGTAACCAAATATTGGCAGTTTCCATCATTCAATGCTATTAAATACGAAATTTGCTGAAAACGTGGGCGTACATTCTAGTGTGTGTAATTAACTTAAGTCAAGTCTATCTAACTTCACATACAAATTATTTTTGAAGAAGTCTCAGACATAGGCCTATTAACAAATAGGGAATGAGCCACCTAGTAACAAAATGTTTATCAGCACACTGTTAACATTTCTGAATTTGTGTGGATTAACCTGAGTACATTTTGAAATAGCAGAAGAAAAATATGTTTAACGTTTGACCCTCTTCATTGTTGTTTTGTAGTTATAGTACTGAATCTCTACGGATGATGTTAAAACATTGTTTACCATCCGTGTTTCTGAGAAGTGAAAACCTTTCAGACGCAGCTCTTATAAAGTGCCTCTGTCCCGTCGGTTGAGAAACTTCTTTTCAATCACGCACTAAGTACTGATTATGAGTGACTAAGATTGGTGTACAAGGATGGGGTTTAAACAATATGTTTGGTAAACTTGAAATACTTTCTTTAGCCCTCCTCCGCTAACTGTGTTGTGCACGGCAAAGAAAAGTTTGGTTTGAAGTATGCAGCAATGATAACAAAATATTAGACTACAATTTAAATAGTGCATCAGTATATTTTGTGGTAATGTTTTTTGCTGTTTTTATGATGAGCTTAATGCAGTACTATGTATATATGTATATATTTTTATTTATTATACCGAATTTTTTGTGCCACTCAACAGCCGAGGCCAATAACAGAGTGACACATACAAAAAACATATAACATTACAAATGACATACAAAAAACACAAAACATTTCAAACGTCATACAAAAATGGGATTATTATACAAGCAACAGTAACATAAACACATAGACCGGCAATACTAACACAAAAAAAAACACAGGAAGAGGATTATCTATAACCAACCTAGGTCGAGTGTAACTGTTTGTACAGAAAAACAGATTCAACTTTTATATAATGTCTTGCTAAATTTTGGAATGTGATTTTCCTTCCAATGAAGGGATCAAACTCACTAAATGATTTATTATACATTAGAACACATCGTTTAACTAGGTCCATTTCTTTATTAGTTGTACCAAAAGTACTACTATATATATGTTCAAAGATAACGGTTTCAACAAATAAAGTGTTATAAGAAAAAAGGAACCCCAAATGCTGCCATTTTAAGCGTTTAAATGCTATAAAATATAAACCTAATTTATTTATTGCAATCTAAACACCTTCAGATAAATTTTTTTCTGCTATATAATAAACGTTTCACTGTGTGATAGGAGCAAAACTGATAGAAAATCTACGATTTTTTAAATGTGTCTATTCAAACAGCAGTAAATTTCAAAATATCTACTTAGATCTATCCTGAGGAAAATGTAATGTTACGGCGAACAAATAAATAAGGTTAATATTAATTTTGTTGTAACAAATAAAGTACGGCTAAATTAACATTCGTAACGTTGAAGTTTCTACTGGAATTTATTTGCTTCAACAGTACAACTTTGCTGATACAATTTATTTAAAACAAACTTACGTTTGGTTGGATATACTAAATTTTTCGTTAGATGTTATAGTTTTCAATGCGTGCACTTGATTTTGCCCAAAATATTTGTTCTTGTTAAAAATACGAACGCTAGTTTTCTCATACCATTTTAATTATTTGCTTTTACTGTCATATTTACTTTAGTCAACCATATTTATGACTTACTATACAAATTTGGTAACTTTAACCGTGGGAGATATTAAAACAAAGAAACAATTCGATTGGAAGCGACGAAATATGTCCGTTCGGAAAGTTGTTCTTGTAATGGCGGTTATTTGGTATACACGTGTTCGCATTTACACACACTATGGTTTAGAAAACTTGTCTAATTTTTTTAAAAGTGTGGGTGTGTAATAAATTTATAGAGTATTAATTTTCGTATTCTATTGTATAGTTACGTTAGGTTAAATTACTGAAGATAACTATAACAGTTATGAAACATTTTACCGAGTACGCCCGATATGATCTTTGAAAGAACTGTGCAATGGGAGTGCATGACTGGATTTATTTGTTTGGACATACTCCTTTGCGAAATAAATTACTGTCAGTCGCACTCGTGTTCTTGAACCCTGTGTGTCTACCTGATGACGGGAACAGATTCCAGTTCCCGAAACGTCGTTCATACTGACTGTTTGGAAAAACTACTGTGTTTTATTTCGTCTCGTCGTTTGTGTTGTTTGTTTGTATTTCTGTTTGTGTCCGATATCATTGTGTTTTGTTTAGTCTCATCGTTGTGTCGTTTGCTGTATTTCTGTTTGTGTTTTTGTTTCATCTCATCGTTGTGTCGCATGTCAACTTAGGTTTTTTAACATTTTTGTTATTTCTTTTATTTTCTGTTTGTTCCTTGTTTCATCTGACCAGATTCCAGATTTGGAATTTCATGTTGTGTATGTATCCTAATGACTAGAGACACTGGAAAATCGCGGGAATAGTTGACTGTTTGCTAGGCTCCAACGTGATGTATATAACACTGAGTGTTTCGTATCAACATTGGCTATCGTTTATTTGTAGCATTTTTTCTCTCTAAAACAGGCCCAGTTAGAACCGCACAGCTTGGACACACAGTGTGTGTGATTTGTCCCAAAACTGTTCACACGTGTCACGGTCTATATAATACAGTTTATTGGAGACTATTTTAAACATTTTCGCGATTTTCCTAATGACTAAAGCATACTCTGCTTATTTATGTTTTCTTGTCTTATTTTTACTTTTAGCTTTCTTGTGACAGTCATTTATTTCGCAATGGAGTATGTCCAAACAAAGAAATCCAGAGTACACCCGAGTCTAATTCTTGCTTCTATTTCATGTTTACCCATATTTTGCCGCATATTCAGTGTACAATTTTGTGAAGGATACAGAAAAGAAAACAGAGAGAATATCATAATGACGAGTTTATCGGTATTTCGTGTCACAGGTGCGTGAATGTTAGAGTTCATATAGCAGTTCGGAAGTCGTGATTATCTAGAGGAGCCGATTCGCTGTAACTTGGTTGAGCGGCCGACTTTGGTACAAGGGGTTCTGGGATAGATTTTTAGGTCTGGCTAGGTGTAAAATTTGTGTTTGTCCGTTCGAGTAATTTCAATATTGTCAAAGTCAACAAAACTGGCACAACTGTGGAATTGTCTAGTAATGAAGTTGTAAAGGAGGAGGGAAATTTAGTTCGTTGGCGATGTTGAGACCTCACCAAGAAGCCAAAAAAAAAAAAAAAAAAAAAAAAAAAAAAAAAAAAAAAAAAAAAAAAAAAAAAAAAAAA
>PNEQ01029621.1:44435-57802 GCA_003012365.1 Medauroidea extradentata | reverse complement strand
AGCAAAATAATGGCTGCTCAAACAAATTAAGTATACTTGATTTAACAGTATCTGTATGGCGTCATCAACCACGTCATTAAGTTAAAACAACAAAAAATATTTCAAACAAATAACTTGGTTGTGGCAAACCATTAATTTGTTTGCACGTATTCAAATATGTAATTTGGTACTTTCTAATAAATTTTGTTTTATTTGACAATATTTTTTTCTCAGTGTACCGATATATTATACAGCTATTTTTTCCTAGTAGATTATCCTAAGATTAAAATTAAACTATTTAAAGTACATGTTTTTATAACAATGCTGTAGAAGAAAATGTAAGCCTTATTAGGCTAAATGCGTATAATATTTTCCAGTATTCATACAGTGAAAACCTAATCATCTTACAGCATTAAAAAGTTTTATTGTGATTTGTTAGCAACGAGACGTTAAACTTTCAATATTGTCTGCAGTGTGAATATTTTATGAGGAGACTCTATGTACGGCACAATAACTTAAACACACTTTTTAACTACCAGTTAAAAACAAACAGGTACATAGAGGTTCATATGACATTTGTAGGATCCATTTGCTACTGTTTAAGTTAGTTCTTACTCTGGTTAATATTAAGTTAATTCGTAAAATTTATTTTAAATTAATTTATATGCTGCATTCAGTTAATTCCACAAAAGGCAATCCCTGGGACATGGAATTCGTCAAAATTATACGAACATACACTTACACAGACATATAAAGTACTTTTTACAAGATATGGTTCACAAATATCACCAAAGCGAATAGATTTTTACACCTTTTGGTATCAACGCCTTGAGTACACACCTGCATCTTTGCTTCATAGGTCAGTGGTTAGATGTTTTAACCTTCATTTGTCTTAGGGTTGTACTGGTAAATCACAAACCTATTGTTAGAGATACTGGAAAATCCAAAAATGTTTAAAATAGTCTCCAATAAATTGTATTATATTAACCGTGACGCGTGTGAACAGTTTTGTGACAAATCACACGCGCTGTGTGTCCAAGCTGTGCTGTTCTAACTGGGCCTGTTGTAGAAAGAAAAATGTTACAGATAAACGATAGCCAATGTTGATACAAAACATTCAATGTTACATACATAACGTTGGAGCCTAGCAAACAGTCAACTATTCTCACGATTTTCCAGTGTCTCTACCTATTGTGTCTCGATAACCTTATTCCGATTGATGCAATCAAATGACAGACATGTCTGAACAAAGACACGCTGCCAAAAACCATGAAGCACGGATGCCAATAGGTACGCAAGACATTGAAACTAAATGGTGCAAAAATCTTTCCGCGACAAATTTGTAGCTCTATTCGTCAGTGAACTATGTAATACGGAAATAAAATTACGGACTACTTGTATTGTGTTGCAGAAACGAATGCAGGAAAAAAAAAAGGAAAAATTAGTCGAGGTGGGAAACGTGCTACTGCCTACGCCTGCACATTTTACACTTGAAAGACACGCAACAGTACGACACGACATGCAGTAGATTCCATGCGATGCACAGTTACCTAGATGTTTGTCGACAAGTTTTCCTCCACAACATTCTGTATTTCTTCTTCAGATTTAGTGTACGGGTATTCCTCGTGTGATGAGACCCACCTCCTTTCTAAAGGGCATCGCTAGGGGCTGGAAAATTTCGCAGATTCGATGACCTGCATGTTAGAATGTACTATCATTTGCATACCCAAACCCGGTCATTTGTCCATTAGCTGCTACTCAGTGAAACAACAGACATTAAACGAACAGACGGCGCTCGAGTATGCATAGTACATTGGATTCTAGCCTGCAGGTCACTGAATCTGCGGAATTCTCCGGCAGAAGTGACGGAGCTATAAGGGCCAACTTGAAGCGCGCATGAAATGCCGCATCACCGGAACGAGCGAAGCGTTGAACTAGCGAGCAAGATTCCCGCCAATCTTATTCAACTGTAGGATTTTAAGTGGTGACCGTACGATTTTACTGGCGAAAAGTCTGTAGTGACGTTCATAGCATGGTTCTGTATGTGTTTCACATACATCCAGTTAGTACATTTTGTAGTATGGCAGAGTTTGGCACAGGGAATAATTCTGCCGCTAGCTGCGCTGCTATCGCTAACGGGTCTCATAAAATACGATACCGCAGTAAAATAAAATAAAATTAGGCATGGCATAGAGAGTTGTCAATTAATTTAATCCTGAAATGAAAATAACAAAGTAGATTTGCTTTCAAATTATCAACTTAATATAAGTTAAAATTCAGGGAAGCTCTGTGATAGGTCAGTTTAAACCTCTTACAGATATCAGCGCTCAAACGGCAGAAATTTTCACCGTGCCAAACTTTCAACACTGATCCGTCCAATATGTAGCAGAATTAACCTTAACACGACTTAACACAAGGACAGGAATGGGAAAAGGACTCGGGCATTGTGTTTGTTTCTTTGTTAAGGCCATGCTTTGTACGTTGACAGTGATTTTGACAATGTTTTTTTTAAAGAAAGATAATCTTCATATCAAAGAACCCCTAATTAGAATTGTCAGAAACGTATAAACATTTGTACGTTATGTTTTTGGTTGCAATAAACCTAACAGTTTTTCAGATTTTTGCATCCCAAGATATCAACAGTTTTCTTATGGAAATAAGCAAAAATTATTCTAATTACTTTGCAAAATCCCATACATAGAACTGTGCACTGTATGGATGATTGTAGTCTTGATCTTTTCAAAGTATTCTGTTAGTAAAGTTTTGAGTTTTTGCACCATTGTGAAAAAAGCTACACGTCGTGGCCTTACATGAAACGCTCCAGAATTCACCTGGATCGATTTCTAGAAACCATGGTAAACCGGAATCAGGATGGCAGGAGACGAGAACTGAAGCCGGGTCTTCTCGAAAGCGAGCTCAACGTGTTACTGTTGTGTAACCATGGAGGTAAGAATAGTCAGGAGACGGAATCTTGTGACGTATTTGAAACCACTCTTTTGGGTGTCATAATATGGCCCTGGGGCATTTTGAGGTTATTAACATTTGTGTTTATTCATCTTTAAATAATAAATAAAACATATCGGATGTTAATGCAAATAAACTATGTAACTAACGACTAGTTAACTAGTTTTTGCTTGAAACAAGGGCTTTATTACGAACTTATCACGTAACGACAAGTTAATGAACATGACGTCGCCATGATGTAACACCCAAAAAAGCTGGCTTCATGTGTGCCCGTGCATTTCTATAGGCAAAGCTAGAGATGATGGTATATTGAGAAAAAGTCTCGTGCCAACATACCCTTGAAAGTTCTGTAGTTTCTTGCAACATATATGGTTCGGTGATACAATTTTGACACAACGTAGTTTTCTGTAGACCAATAACAGCCATAAGATATTACAACAGTGGGATTCTTATTGGCTAACTCAAATAGGGTATCAGCTCCAAGTATAAGCTAAGGTCAGTAATCTTCTGGTAAGCTGAACGTTTGTGAAACCCAGAAAAATTTCAAGTTTTCCCGCGATAAACCATAATTGGACGGTGTTATGCAAAAACTGTTTAACCCACCAACACGTAGATATGAGTAAATTGAATTCAAAGTTTAACACGTTATTTTAAATCGGAAACATATTGCTAACATTTTCAAGTAGAATATCTCAAAACATAGACTTAATACAAAACATTGCACCCGTTTTTTATGTTAAAGTCAATGTGTCACAAACTGGCTGAAAAATAAGATAGCTGACTGGTTTTTGCTTAACATCATTAGGTACCATGAAATATGAAAACACGTTAAGCCACCATTCCACTTATTATAATAATTTTTCATGCAAGATAAGTAATGTATAATTGAATGCCATTACAAATTAAATAACACAATAATAATAATAATAATAATAATAATAATAATAAAACACGTGTGTTACATCTTGTAATAATGGCAACAACGGCAGTCTTTCAAACATAAACATTCACAAAGGAAAGTCAAACGACGAAAATTATGCTATAGGCAGAAATTTCAATGAAAATGAAAACTCGTAACAGAAACAGGATAATACACTACAAGTCAAAAGTTTATCATGGGGAATTTTGGGAAATTACTGTGCAGAGGCATACATTTCTGCATCCTCATTGTCAATTACACAACCAATGCTCAAGCCATTACCAAAACCTTCCATATCGTCAACGAAGTTTCCTTGTTGTACATTCTTCAAAAAGTTATAAAAACGTCGTGCATTCTTTGGAGCTAATCTGAGAAAATCTTTCATACCTATAATTTCTTCTTTTGACAACTCATTTCCATTTGGCCATAATTAATGCAATTGTACATTCTTCACTGATGCCCTTCGTCCTTTCCTTTTTCTCGTGATATCTACCTGTCGTGGATCTTCCTGAGCAATGCTTTGTTTCATGAACAACGTAGTTGGTTCGTCTTTCTTCAAATTAATTTCATGGGTAAAATGCCGACTTACTTTCTGTCTATTTATATCAATCTTACGATTCGTAATTGCAGCCTCCAAAGTTCTTACTGAATACATGTCATCACTGTTGAATCTGTTGACGGTGAACTTCTTCTTCCTACAGGATTTCATTACATCCTTATAGTCAGCATCTGTATACAGTCGTTATTGTATTTTAAGAGCACATTCCACATCCCCGAATTCCGAGTCATTTGGTAGGAAATTGTGGCCTGAAGCAAGAATCGCAATGTGATCGATTCTAATGATCCGTGATTCTGTAGTGTATATAGAGAAGCAGAAGTACAAGCTTAGTGCTACGATTCTGCCCCCCGAACGAGTCACATCATAGAATGAGTTTCTTCACTGGTGGTGACTGAATGTTCTCTTTCATGTATGTCATAAGACACGATCTCGCCAGGATGGTCATGGGTCGAGACCAACGACGTGCCGCCGTCCGTCGTTAGCCTTTCCTTCAGTCGAGTCTCTTGGTATTCATAACAGTATACTGTTTGCTATCGCAATGCGTTAACAATGCCCATAACCTAACTAATGGTGTCATTTTGTGTATGTCAACATGAGTTAAACCACAAACACTATGGTGTACAACATTACGTAAAAACGAGTTAGGCCACTATATTTTTGATTACACGTACAGTTTAATTTTATTATGAAACATGGCACCACAGGAGGGACTGGTAATACAAAATTTCTACATTACACAGAATAATGTTTTAAAGAATGCACAGCCTTTACATGCTATTGATAATAAAGATCTAAACAAAAATACCATATACGTTCTGTGATAGCACTCACCTTTGAAACTAACCAGTCTTCATCAACAACACAATTTACTAAATTAGTGCAATGCGTTTACTACAACCACCACTATCCTATAGGCGTGTTGTAACGCTGGCAGGAATGGGTTGAATGGTTTTCGTTTATCGCTGATCAACACTTCGTTTGCAAAAGCATGAGCATTAGGGTAAACTGGTTATTGCTTAAGGCCTCGCTCTTTAGTTTAGCAGTGGTTTAGAAAATATATTTTTAACGCAATTTAATACATATATCAAAAATTAACTCTGGCAGTTTTAACATTTATGTATCATGGTTTGTATCTGAATTTTTCTGTTGCAATACACCAAACAGATTTTTTAGAAATTTGCCCCTAAAATAGAACGTATTTTGTAGTCAAAATAAGCCAAAATGAAGCAAATTAATTTTTTGCTAGCAAACGGTACGTTATTTAAAAAAAACGCTATGGCAGAATTGTGTATCGTATGACTGGACACAGCCTCAATTTTTTTTCAAAGCGTTTGGTTAAAAAATATTCAAGTTATTTGCAATTGTTTGAAGTAATCGAAAGATCATGGCCTTAATACACAACGACCGGTATCGTCGCAGTGTGTTGACACTTGTACCGCTATATGGCACAGTAATACTGAATTTTACTTTAATAATTTTGGCTTATTGAAGAGTGGCCTTTTCTCTATCCAGATATCGATACCCTCATGAGAAAACCTCGTAACTCAATTTTTCTTTTCCGATTTAAGTTTTATTATTAAATTCTTCCCCGAAAAATTTCCTTAACAACTGCGAAAAGCACGCATCTTCAGTTACGTTTTTCAAAATTTTAAAAGCAAAAATCCGAACTCTCGCAAATCCATTATTGGATTGTAACAAGCGAAAAACTCTTTCTCCTGTAAAAAAAAAAAAATAAAACTGATTTTGGAGATACGAAGTTTACTGATGTATCTCCAGATATGTTTTTCTTTTATATTTAAGTAAAAATAAGAGCTCACGTGGCTTTAATGTTGGATTGAAACCAGCAAAAAACTTCCTCTCCTGTAAAAAAAATAGACTTTGGAGTAACGAGGTTTTCACATGAGGGTATCGATATGTTGTTAACTCATTTATTTTCCAAGTTTGTGAGTTAACCCGTTTTTGCATAACACCGTCCAATTAGAGAGCCGGAAATTTCGCGGGTTCAACGACCTGCAAGCTAGACTCCACAGCCCTGTGTACACTCTGTCTTCAACTACTTGTCTATTGGCTGTTGCTCCAGCGTAGCGTGGTAGTCCTGAAGTGTTTTCATGCTGGTCTGCTATCGGTTCACAGTTCTCAAGGAACAGTTTCATTAACACTGACTAGAGCCAGTGAATTTTGGTGAAAAGAATTCTGCAACAATTTGTTTCAATGCCTTATGTGCACATCTGTTTCTCTGCTCCATGGTCAGTGATTGGAAGTTTTTAACTTTCGGCGTCTCGGTGTCCTACCCGCAAATCACGGACATGTGGTATCGCGGTAACATTGTTCTGGTTGGTGCGGTAAAATGAACCTCGCATCTGTCCTATTATGTTCTGCCAATAACCACGAACTACAGTAAGGCATAGAAACAAGTTGTCGCAAAATTCTTTTCACCAAAAATCACTGGCTCTAACACTGACCCAATCGTCAATGTAATTAACGTATATAGGAGTTTGAAATCTAGCGTCTTCGCAGATGAATTCACGAAATTTCCGATTCTGTAACCATCATCAACACTAACAATACTATGCGATAATCTTCATTACTTCGCGCCATTCTTTAAGAGAAATTCTGAAGAGGAAGACAGACGACTTGCACATAGAGGCGATGAGCTAAAGAGTCGGCCTTAGAACCCTCGACCGATCACGGCGGATGTATTCCAGTAGCAAGCATATTAGTTCTGTAACGGGAAATAATAATTCCATGGGTCAAAAGTCAAAGTTATGATTGAATGAGAGAGATATTTTGGTCAGCGCCCAACATCGAGGTCTTCAACGCTGGTGAGGGATGACACGATGCATGTATACAGCAGCGCCTGAATGAATGGGTGGGGGAAACGGGAGATCCTCGAGAAAACCCGCCGACCAGCGGCATCGTCCGTCACGATTCCCACGTGCGAAAATCCGAGGACCGACCCCACCGGGAATCGAACCCGGTACCCGGATCACCTCGGTGGTAGGCAAGAGGTTTGACCCCTCGACCACCATGGCCCCAAAAGTCAAAGGATTGAACTACAATCACCAGGGTGTATTGTTCTCCTTTCCCTTCAGGAGACTGGGTGCCAGAGCTCTAAAAATGCTATTTTTGGTCATTTTCAGATATTTTCTCGCTGACACGCGTAGGACAAAATAAAATTTTGGAGTCTATAATAACTTTGTATGTTTTTTACCATTCCTGGAAGTAAACCGTGTTCCCAGAGCAATAATTTTACAGACATATTTGTATATGCGCAAATACTGATTTTACAGAAAACATCTTGCTAGAGACTCATCTTAATGGCGACCAACTTTATCCTAAAAATAACGACATTACGAAACGAATAATCGTTAACAAACTGCTGGCGTTTGCACTCTGTAACGAACCGAGGTTAACAAACTGCTGGCGTTTGCACTCTGTAACGAACCGAGGAAACAACTAATTATACCAAATATTCACCTCAGCTAAAGATTCTAAGTTTCAGGTTGTAACCATACAAGTTTTGGGATTAACGAGAAAATTTGTTTTTCGCAACTTAAAATATGGGAAAAGAGAGTTTTTCAGTGTGTGTAGTTTATAAATAAATTAATATACAAGCACAGCACACCACGCGAATTATGGACTAAATTGTAGACGAAAATATTAGTGGGAAAATATACGATGACGTTTTACGTGCGCAATTTGGCAACATAGCACTGTAGTTAGTCCCCTCTTGCGCTCCATAGGTATCTTACTTATCTCACTACTACTGTTCTGACCTGCATATTATAGATATATGTAAAATCCCGAGCAGTCCAAACATGATTCTACGATTATTTGACGTAACATATATAATATAATACCTGTACAGGGAGCGCAAGAAGGAGCTTTCTCCATGCAGTGTTGCCACACAGTGCACGTAAAATGTCATCGTGCAACATTTTGTCTTTAACATTTTCGTCACAGATTTAGCTCAGGATTCGCGTGGTGTACTCATTAGGCGTTTGTTTCTGGACAACCTATAATCGTTTAGTTTTAATTTTTGTTTTTAAAAGTTAATTACAAGTTTTGCAACCTGTAAAATCATTGTTAAAGGTGTGCTACGCAAAGTATAAAAAAATACATTTACACAGTTCACAAATTCGATGAATGATTATGTATTATTTTTAAAACTTGAAGATTTGTGTTTCAACACCGAATTGTCTGTTATGTTGGTCTGAGTGAGCAGAAAAGAGGGGTCATCTTGGAAATAGGTTAGTTTGGAGGCTCTGAGTTTAACATGAACTGAACACATCATTCGTACGGAAAATCATAACTAACAACCCCTCAGCATAAAAGGCAGGCTTGAATTTAAGGAAATTCCCTGTTCCTATTATTTTCACGTTTTTTATTTTTAAGCCTATAAAGATATTGTATCAGATATATGTTTGGCAGTTTAGTTTATACTGGCCTTCTCAATTTTGGCTTACTTTTTCTGGGAAGTAAATGCCATGTAATTAAAGAAATTATTGTTAACTTAATTGTAAATCAAATTCTTACAGGCCCTAATTTTTCGTATTGAAAATAGGTAATATTGCAAAAACAATTTTAAAGACAATTGCAAAGCTGATTTTTAAAATGTGCTCTCGTTTAGGTTTAAAAATTAGCTATATCAATAACAGTATGGGTTCGCTTCTTACCTAGACGATCCGCGTTCGTTTCCGGGAAGGGTCGACCCGAATTTTCTCATGCGGGAATCGTGGCGTATGGTACCGTTGGTAGGCGGGTTTTCGTGGGGAACTCTCGCTTCCCTCGTCCCTTCATTCTGACACTACTCCAATCCACATATCACATCTCAGTAGTGCTGCACTTCGCTGTTAAGAGCTGACCAAAATATCTTCACTTTCACTTTCTTCACCAACTATAAGCATTTTTATAATACTATACTGTTTGCTAAACCATAAAAACATGTCTAGTATACATGTTTTCCAACAATCAAATTTTATAATTTTAAATATTACGTATATGTATACGGTGAGAGGTTAAGGATGCCACCTATATTGAGCGGTTTTGCGCGTTAGAGGCTCACAAGCGACGGAGCTATAAGGACGACCAAGAAACGCGTATCAAATGCCGCATCCCCACAACGAGCCAAACACTGATCTAGCGTGTAAGATTCCAGTCGGTACATTTTTATTATTGTATTCCAAGCGGTCCCCATATAATTTTATTGGTGTCAAGTCTGTAGCAAAGTTCAGTGTACATTTTTGAGTTTCGCAAACATCCGGTTAGTACATTTTGAAGTATGACAGTCTGAATAGGCAGGTTTTAGCTATGTTGGAGGGCTCAGAAACAGTGTTTTCAACTATAATCTGTGTCATTTAAGTGTTCCGTATTTTGACAGTTCACTTCTGAGAAACTCTTCTGTACACAGGATTGCGAAAACTGTGCTTTTCCAGGAAGCCAGGCAGGTTTAAAGCTCCAAACAATGGAACTGTCCGACACAGTTCTCAGAAGGGAAATGTCAAAATACGGACAAGCTACATGAAACAGACTTTTGCACGGTGTTAACAATGACATTCCGTCCTTGTCCGATGTGTGTTCTTTTCGTAGGTTGGCACAATGGACACAAGTGGAATAGCTTCGTAAATAAGCACATGTCCCTGTACATTACAACACGTTTGAAGAGCATGGTCGGAGAGATATTTGTCATCATTTTGAACATCGATGTCTTCAGCGCTGGTGAGGTGGGTATGGAGCAACGCAGGAATGAAAGGGCGGGGGAAACAGGAGATCCCGAGAAAACCCGCCAACCAACGGCATCGTCCGGCACGATTCCCACATGCGAAAATCCGGGGACCGTCGGGAATCGAACCCGGATCGCCTTGATGGGAGGCGAACGGTCTGACCATCCGGCCACCGCGGCCCGTGAAGCGCACGGGAGGCTGCGTCCTTAATAACCCACATTTCCAGTCGATATAAAATGACAACTGTCAATGTTCACCTTTCTCTCTAGATCGAGACCTAAGTAACGGATACACAGTTTTTTACTGTAGCAGGCTGATTTGCAAGATTTAAATGAGCCGTGAAGTGGCTGTGCAGTTGCGAGGTGGCAGCAGCTGGGCTCACAGGCAACAATGTCAGTTCAGCGCCAACACGCATTGCTCAAGGTCAGCAAGTCGAGCCAGCTGTAGCGAGCACCCACTCTATTCCCTCCTTACAATGTCGCCTAACTTGTCACTGGTCTGGAAGCCCCCGCTCTCTGCACTCAGGCAGGGCTGCCAGATTGTACACTTTGATACAACATCGGTATATCTGACTGTCCTTTGTATCCTCGTTGTATAGTGCCAAGAGCACAGTATTATACAAAAAAAAAAACCTTTTTTAACAATATGTACGATTCACAAATAACTGTGGATACCACGAAGAAAGAATGTATTAGATGGAATGTTTTTTGAAATACATTCCCTATGTTTATCGGTAAATGTTATTTCTACTGCGTTCACTGTTTTGCGTATGTATGGTTGCAGCCAGTGATTTTAGGTAAAAAGAATGATGCAGCATTTTTTTTCAGTGTCTCACGTTTACATAGGCAGCTCTGCTTCCAGGTTTTTGGCAGCGGTATTTGCGTAGAGGCGTCACTCGGTTGACTGTGTCACTGAGAATGAGGTTACTGCGGCACCACACGTCTGTTATTTGCGTCTAGATCCCCAAGACGTTGAGAATTAAAAACATCCTATCGCTGACCACGAAGATGACCTGCAGACGTGCACTTGAGGCACTGAAACAAAATGTTACACAGTTCTTTCCATCAAAAATCACTGGCTCCATGCGTACTTGCAAGCTCATGATTGCGGCTTAAATTACGCGTAACTTTATCTCACATTAAAAATAAAATGTCTGATTAGCATTTTACTTCTCTTATTTCTTTTGTTTCACTGCTTTGTATAGTCAAGAAGGATTTTGTATAAATTTAAAGATCCCAGTCGCGTTATGTGCAATGTATTGCTAGCAGCACTACTACCGACTTTCATAGACATGCAATGTGTAAACTTTCTTACTTCACTGAGCCTCCTCTGTTACCAGATAATACTGTGTACAGAGTGATAGAAGATCGTCCTGCACGCTGATCACTACTTAGAGGCGCGGCATTGCAAGCTGAGTTGGAATTATTGTTTTTTTTAAATATTGTTTGGTTGTTTAGAAACATGCATTTAAAATATTTTACTGCACCGCGCTCTTGTGAAATTCATTATTGACTGTTCACGATAAAGTGTTCACTAGGGACCCCTATTTTTCGCGAAAAGAATTTTGCCCCACTTTGTTCTGCAATTGACTTTGTCTTGATCTGCAATTATTAGGGCCACGATTTTGTCGCGAAAAGATTTTTGCCCCACTTTGTTTCAGCGTCTCCTGTGCACATCGGCAGTTCTGTTTCAAGGTTATTGGCAGCGTGTCTTTGTTCAGACACGTTTCTCATTTGACTGCACCAATCATAATAAGATTATTGTGAGTCTGTACGTCTATAATTTGCCAAGGCCAGTGAGGGTAAAATCATCCAACCACAGACGATGTAGCAGAGCTGCAGGTGTGCACATGACGCATTGAAACCAAATGTTGCAAAAATCTTTTCGCCATAAAACCGTGGCTCTAGCAATTATGATTCATGGCAGCGTGTCTATGTGAAGAGCCGTATCCCATTTGACTGAGTCAATTACAATAAAGTCTCTGCAACACCTCACGGCTGTGATTTGCCAGTAGAATCCCAAGGCTCGTGACAGTTAAAATATCTTATCACTGACCACGAAGCAGAACTGCAACTGTGCACGTAAGGCATCAAAACAAAGTGAGGCAAAATTATTTTCGCGATAAACAGAGGTCCGTAGTGATCACTGCTTAAATAATTCTTTCAGCTATTTTGTAATAAACTTTACCATTTTTAGCAGGAAAACTTCCCTGAAACTAAAAACCAGTGTTTCACCACTTTCAAAGTTTCACATCTTTGGCCACAATAAAATATAGTTTTTGGATATAAGAAGTGTTGACAAAGGCTCAGGTTAAAGTGAACAGTCTATACCGCTCTAGTTACTCGTAAGTCTATAACATACGACGAATCTAAATGACGGAATTAGTAACTTAGATTATTATTTTTTAATTATGAATACCTTCTCGTCCTTAAATAGTCATCAGGGAGTTAATATGTAAAATTTAGCGACTAATACAAAATGCAATAATGACAATATTGTGTAATTTCAATTAAAATACTGCTACGTTTAACAAATAGAAAAATCAACATGTGGCTTGAGACACCGTCTTAACAGTACCCCGACATAAATTATAACTGGAGAACTTTTGACTGCAGCTTTAGACGACTACTTTTGAGATTAGCTTAAGGGCGTTCAAGTAAGGAAAAATAGTAATTTTATATTTGTCTGAAATATTGTTAGTTTGAAGGCATTACTAGGGAGTACATTTTACTCTTACAGAAAAAATTATCTGTCAGTTTTCTAATAACAGTATTTCAAAATCAAAATTTTGGATGCTTTTCTTTCTTTTAAGCATAAAAATAAGGTATATAGTAATTAATAACCCATTACAAAAGAGAGGTGCCGTGAACTCGCGAATTTTCCCGGTCTCTAACTATGTTTTGTCAGACTTATAACACCCAATCCTACATATCACATGAAACCACAGTGTTTTGAAGGGTATGTTAACACGAAAAATTTTTGCGATATACCATCATCTCTACTCATAGCTAGAGCCGCGATTTAATGGCGAAAAGATTTTTGCAACATTTGGTTTCGATGCGTCATGTGCACACCTGCAGCTCTGCTACATCGTCTGTGGTTGGATGATTTTACTCTCACTGGCCTTGGCAAATTATAGACGTACAGACTCACAATAATCTTATTCTGATTGGTGCAGTCAAATGAGAAACGTGTCTGAACATAGACACGCTGCCAATAACCT